>JACCGJ010015558.1:0-162751 GCA_013407085.1 Atriophallophorus winterbourni
CGATGCTTCACTATTTGAGGCTCGGAAGAAACACCAGATTAGGCCGTGGTTTGACCTGTTCAAAATGATGAAAATAAATTAGGTTACACCCATTTCATTGAATCGACTTAAGAGAAATTGTGATTCGCCAAACCACGACAAACCATGATTGCTTATAGTAATCGTAAACAATGAAAGGGACTTGGAAGATGTATTGCTAAACGCATGCATGGTAGGAAGTAGCTCTGAAACACCGTGCCGCGTCTACCCCGATATCACATGGTGCGAGAGACACGGCAAAACCACCGAACGTGGAAACCTTTCCTCCCGTAGTCTCATTTTACTTGGGATTCCAGGAATCATAGGTGATTCTTTCATTCACGAAAGCGCTAACCACGATCGTAAGCAGTGGATATTTCTGACTGAAATTATGAGCATTTCTGAGGAAGTTAGGGTAAATATTTCCCGTCTACCACGATCTCCGAAACACAGTGGAACTGGTCAAAACCCTCTAAAGGCGATCCTTTCAAACAGCGTCATGACCGATAGACTAAGATGCACATGGAAAGCCTTGAAACATAGGTTATCAAAGGGCTTATCTTATCTAATCCTAGTGTCAAAGTACGAGAAAACCCAAATGCCGTTATATCCGAAATCGATCAGGATCCGAATCGAGAACCAGATACAATTTTCGATTCTGTCACTGAATCAATAACAACAGGAACAAATCATCCCACCCACCCGTTTGATACTAGTAACTACCAGAGCTTAAACTCAAAAAACTTGTCAAGTCCGACTCTAGTGAAATCGGACCAATAATTTCAGTTTACACTCCGTCATTACTCACAAAAATACGATTAGGTGCATCTATGCAAACGCAAACAGCCTTATCAACAAATTAATCGAATTGTCCAAGATTTGTGATGAAACGGCACCAGACATTGTTGCAATATCAGAAACGTGGTTCGATACCTCATTATCTAAAAATGAACTCCTTTGCCCAGCATGTTTCTACTCCGGCGTGACCGTTTAGGTGATGGCGAAGGAGCAGCAATCTACTTCAAGCAATCGTTTATCTGTAGAGCTATAAATGACCAGACCCATGATATAATTTACACACTTTGGTGCTCTCTGACCTTTACTTCAGGAGACCAATGCATTATTGGAGTGATCTATCGTTCTCCAACAGCACCTTTCGACCTAAACAATAAACTGATTAATGTTTTGCGGTATGTTACAACGCGGAACAATACTCAAATATTGATAATGGGGGATTTCAACTTTCCCCAGTTCTATAGCCAGGATGATCATCCATTCGAGATACTTGAATATGAACTTCAAGCAGTCAGGGATTAGGCACCCCGTTATAACCACGTCTACCTTGGACCTAATACTTACATCAGATCCCACCGCTGTAGAGAATGTCGTTTATAAACCGCCAATCGGACGAAGCGATCTCGTCGTGCTAGAATTCGACTACGTTTGTAGCGCTACGCGCAACAGTGACGGAACGAAATGCGTCAGAAGGGTGAACAACCTTGCACTGTGTGCCGAGTTACAAAGCACTAGTTTCGCACAACTGTGGATGAATCAAAGGGGAACAGCATGGGTGTTTAGTTGGGTTACCAACAAATCTGATTCTTGGGCACAGTTTACACGAATGCGAAACAAAGTTATCAGCTTAATTCGAGATGATAAACAAGCTTCTCAATCGCAATTGATCTCTCAGACACACCAGAATCCGAAGCTCTTATATAGACTCGTAAACGATAGAACGAATATTAAACCAGGAGTCTTTACCGTAAATACTTTGTTCAGCTTCACTGAATCCATTAAACAGATCGATGACCTGTTAGCCGACATTTATGCAGGAGTTTTTGCTCCTAAATTTACGGAGCTTGATCAGGAACCAATCATTCGACTTGACCGACTTACCTTGGGTGAAGTATTGGTTACTCCGAGGGTGGTAGCGTAGCACTTATGAAAATTAAACGTAAAGAAATCTTTAGGACCAGACGAGATAACTCTAAATCCGCTCAAAACCTGTCATGCACAGCTCATTGAACCGGTATCGTGCGTGTTCAATAATTTGCTCCAAGCTGGTGTGGTTCCAAAAGACTGGAAACTGGGACAAATAATACCAATTTACAATGGTGATTGCTTTCTGAAGTTAAAAATTACAAGCCGGTGACATTTCTGTCTTCAGTATCAAACGCTTTTGAACGAATAATAACCTAAGAAATAGTGCCACATCTGGAAAAGAACCCAGTTTTGGCAGTTACCCAACAAGGATTCCGCAGATATCACTCTTGTCTAATAAATTTCCTGACAAGCTTAGATGATTGGACGTGGGTTGTATATGTGAGGTCATGTGTGCTATCTGGAAATTTCTAAAGCTTTCGACAGAGTTGATCATAATTTACTCTTGAACAAGCTATAGAAACACGTTATTGTTGGAAGACGATATGCCACATCAGAGTTCGTGTAGACGGCCAATTATTGAAGGAAACCGATGTCACTAGCGGTGTTCCGCAAGGCTCATTGCTTGGACCAATACTGTTCCTAGTCTATATGAACGATAGACTAATACCAAGTGACAGTAAGATGGTTTTGTTTGCTGACGATATAAAAGTATGAAGGTGAATCACCAATGCTGATGATTGTATCTTGCTACAAACCGATGTGAATTCTTTGTACAACTAGTTATTTGAAAATAAACTGCCATTGAATATGAAAAAGTCTAAGATCATTCATATCAGTAGTGAGGTTGGCCTTTCGTATCCATGCAAGGTTGGCGACAAAATCCTGGAGTACACCGTGCAAGAAAAGGATCTGTGTCTCGATTTGCGGTAGTTTGCGAAACCTTTTACAAAAGCGCGTCTCTGCGCGTTACGGAGGATATTTTGACGTTTTCCCCCGGGATGTTTCCCTCTCATGATGAACACATATATAAACCCAATTCTAGACTAAGCTGCACAAGCCTGGACACCATGGCTACATAAAGACATTTGACTTCTGAATAGCATATATCAGAGATTCTAAGCTTGTTTATGGACTCGAAAATACTCCATTCACCGAGCGACCCAGACGACTGGAGCTGAGGACACTTGCACAAAGGAGAATGCATGGTGATCTCATCCATACATACATGCATACAAAATACATACTACTGTTTCCCACCCCTTGGACATATTATTTCATCTTTGAACTTCCAGCAATAGCCGTGGTCATGGTTGCAAGTTGAATAGAATGAAAATCCATTTTAATATTTAGGCCGGAATATGGCACCGTTTCTGCGAGTGCAGCGTGTTCCTAGCATGTATAGCCCCTATAGATGATGGTATGATGGATGGAATATTATTTATTAGTAGGACATGGTCTCTATTGGTTCATTTATGATGGAACTTGAACGTATCGTTATGCATAGTGACCACTAGATGCTAGGTAGTCGTAGTTATTTTAATCATAGTTGATACCTGTTTTAAACCAGACTCTGACTGGGATTTGTGTGGAGAACATTTCTCGATATCTGCAACTGCAACCGATTAGACTTTAGATCCTGTTGTTGTTGGCCTCCTTCGGTCGATGTCAACCATGGATGTACATCACAATCGAATGAATTTTCATGTTCTACAGCTTTTGGAATGAATAAACAGTCTGATTCGGGAGAAACAATCTCTCCTGTAGCGCTGGAAAAGAAAGTCAGAACTCAGTTGTATTGCATCAGTTGCACGCCGGCGGCGTGATCTGCGTTCAGCAGCCAAGAGCTGTATCTGCTCATCCCCAGCTTGCAGACCACGCTTTGCACAATGCCTCCGATATGAGCGGTCAAGAGCAAGTTCTTCCCAACTGGCCGAGTCAATGCCAAGAGCTTTCATATTTCTTTCGCAAACGTTTTTGTACCGCAGGTGCGGTCTGCCCAATGGTCGACTTCCTAATTGCAACTCACCATAGAGTAGATCTTTCGGAATACGACCATTTTCCATTCTGTAGACATGACCAAGCCACCGCAGGCGGCGCTGTCGCAACAGTGTGAACATGCTTTGTAGACCAGCTTTTGAAAGTACTTCAGCATCAGTCACTCTGTCCATCCACGATATGTTCAAGATACGACGGATGCTTCGTAGATGAAAGCGTTCTGCTTCCGTTCGTGTCTTGCGTGGGTGGTCTAGGTTTCACTGCCTTACAGTAAAGCATTTATTACGCACGCGCTATATGCCATCATCTTTGTCTTTGCATTTAGCTTACGGTTACCCCAAGCACGAGTGTTCAATCGGGACAAAATGACAGCTGCTCTGCCAATCCGCTTATCAATCTCCGTGTCTAGCGAGAGGTTATACGCAATGGTTGAACCCGAGGGTTACAAATATATAGTTCCATTTGCTGTGCCGCTGCCGCAACGGCTTGCATTGGCCCAAAGACTACAAACACTGTGTTGGTTCATACTTAAGTCGCAATGCACCTGTATTAACGTCATCAAAATGCGCCTTAAATACTGACGACAACAAAGTAGCCATGGTAACGGACACTTGTTCAGATTCAAACGTCAATATTCATGGCTGGCTTGTATAAATTTTAAGGGATGAAGTATTGTTGAACTAAATTTGAATATACTTTAATGTTGTAATTTGCTTCTGCTGCGCACTTACCAGTCGATGTATATATACATCTCTCGCTCTCAATCAATAATACCACACGTGGATTATCGATTTATTTTGCGATGAAGAGACAATGGTTATTTCAGGTCATCTTATGCATCGAATTCACAAGAAATTTGTCGTTGAATAACTGGCCTCAGAGGTGTATCAATTTACAAATGCATGTGCAATATTGTACAATTGTAGAACGATGATTTTCATAAAGATATCATTGCTTAGCAGATTCAAATATTCCAAACAATACTAGCAGATTCAAGTTCAAAGTTATTTACACTGAATTTTCACGAACACATTATTATCGCTGCTTTTGCATATTTAAACACTTTGCAAAGATCTAAAATATTTTTGAAGAGCATTGTAAATGCAAGATATGTCTGACTAAAATAGAAGTTAGATATATATATATATATATATATTGATAAGCGAATACATTACTTTCTATTTGATAGGAGAAATGAACTGATCGTTTTACGAATGAACTATAAAGCCGGATGTCTAACTTCCCGTGTAAACGCAAATCCAATTGTTGTTCGGTTGTGAATAAATTCAGACTTTGTTTGAAAGTTCAATCTTTCCCTATATTCATCCATTCAAAATGAAAAGTAAATGATGAGTGAAAATTCATTGACGTTATCGCTATTGAATTAAGAATTACGCGCAGCGTCTACATGCAGTCAGCTGAACTGCCATTAACATTGAGTCATTAAACAAAACCAGATATAATCACGTGATTAAAAATAACTTTAGATTCAAGCTTCACGAAGTTTTGCTTCCAATTTTAACAATTACGCCTAATTGTGAACCATAAATAATATCCTATCGGGAAACGTTGATATGTTACCGATTAAAAATTTCACATGCGGTTAAATAAAATGCATCTAAAAGTTCTTCGAACTTGCTGTTACTTTTAGCAAATAAGCGAGAAAAAACCGCTGTATTTAAAAATGGTTACATGGGGAATTCTTATCACGCTTTCTTAATACCCATTGACGATAAATACTAGCATATTGGTTTCAAAATATTCATTCCGACACAACATTCAACTGTCATGGCAACAGTTTTATCATTCTAAAATCAATAACAAAAGCGAACTACCGAGAAGTTGATTCTTGTACTCAAGACCGAGACGGCAATATG
Organism: Atriophallophorus winterbourni; assembly: GCA_013407085.1. Classification (NCBI taxonomy): domain Eukaryota; kingdom Metazoa; phylum Platyhelminthes; class Trematoda; order Plagiorchiida; family Microphallidae; genus Atriophallophorus; species Atriophallophorus winterbourni. The sequence continues at coordinate 5,775 of JACCGJ010015558.1, forward strand.
TGGTTGTAGGTTTTTGTGTAATGAAAAAATGTTTTTGAAAATCCGATATGCGTAGGGAACTTGAATTAATCAAATTTATTGCATTCATTCAGGTTATGCATAATTAGCAAGTTTACTTGTGATATCGTTTTGTGCTAGCTGTATTTATCAAGCGAACAAGACAAGTTCATTGGGTTTGATTTTAAATGTCTGAATTGGGTTCAATGCGCTTATTGGTCAAACAGGCACTTAGCAAAACACCAATCATAGGATTGTAATAGATGAAGGGTAAGAAAGAACATGAACTGACGCTGCAATTTAGATGTCACAACATATATTTCCGAAAAAGAAAACAATGGCTAGGGTGTCTTTCAGTTTGAAAGTAAATTCTCGCGGAAAATTTTTGGGGCCAAAGGTCGAAGGTATACTGCTTGAAATAAAACAGACACTGAAAGAATAAAATTAACTTCAATGGTTTAAGCACGAATTGGCTTCCGCCTTTGTATAATCACAGGTACGAGAAAAAAGCGCGTTTTGCGTTGGACGTAGTTATGCGTAATGTATACATCTCCTGCACTCATGGTATGGTAGGAAAGCACAAACCTGATTCAGGCAAAGTGCCGCACAGTCAGAGACTGCACGTGGGCGAAGATACTGTCAGGTTGCCCAAGCCTAGACAGATATGGGGGGAATAGAGATAGTAGTAAGACTCCAGCGTGTTTCAGCATGCAGCTCACTACCGTTGGCCAATCAATTTGGCACGGTTAGCCGTACAGCACAGAAATGCTGCACGATTGCACATCCGTGCACTCCTGCACTCATACATCATAAGTGGTTTCCGACTGTTTGCATCCATCATGTGGAAACAGTAGACTCATCATAAGTAGTCACTGGAACAGTGGTAAGTTCTCATGGATCCTTGAACCTAATATTCTTTTCTCGATTCGATGACGTAAAACTGCCGCAAAGCAGTTCTGCTATTTGTGTTTATGCTAATAGCAACATTGGTTCTTTATCGGCGCTTGACTGGAAACGAAATTAGACGAATTTTTATTGCATAATTCGTTTCCAGAAAACTTATATACTGTTTAATCTACTTCCTTCTATTGTTTATGCACTTAAATTTTTACGATCCTTTGGTTGTTATTAAGCTTGTTGCTTTTTAGACCAATAAAAACCTTGAATTACCTTGAATTACCCTAACACTATTTCAAAGCTCATTGCACCTGGCATTAGAGTCTTCATCTGATGAGGTCTAACAGACACAAACCTCTTGGGGTATGCAACTGTAGTGGTGAACAATACACGATACAGCAATCAAATAAGGAATTAAAAATAATCAATCCTGTTCGAGTTATCGTTTGACAGTTCGAAAGATACGTCGACTTGCGCTCGTTTACATTATGTTGAAAGCTATTGTTTGATGAACATCATGTATTTTATAAAGGTGAATGCATATAGGGGTTACTCCGATAAAAACCGGGTTTATGTAAGTGCTACGTAAATGACTCATTTATTAACGTACAGATTTCAATCTACTAAAACGTAATGGATACTGATGGTATCCTATTATACACTTTGGGTCCATGACAGGCCTGAGGTCAATAGCTTCGTCAATTTCCTATGACATAGTGCAACAATTCATCGATGATATAGAACAAAAATAGGATCATCGTGGAGCTAGCCAAACTGCAATAAAAAGGGTCACCCGAAACTTTTGTAAAGCACCATATGATGTGGGTGAATTACACATCAGAGCCAATTCATCGAGATGCGATTTCTATAGCACATACTACAGGCATACAAGAGGTGATAGGCATTATCACCAACAATGTGTATATTAGTGTGACCTACAAAAGAACAAAATAACTTTTCTTTTGCTATGGGCTATAACGCAAGGTTTTTAATAGTCTTAGTAGCAACAAGCTTAACAATAATTCGTCTAATTCAGTTTTAAATTCACGCAAGCTAGTGGAGTGAGCAACTGTAGAAGGTAAATTGTTCCAAGTAAAACAGACACGGACAGGGTAAAAATACCTTCTACAGTTCAGGCTGGAATGGGGTAACACCAGCATATATTCATGGGTCCGATAACTTCTCGTATATCTTCGTGTGAATAAATCCTTTAAGGGATGGTTTGGAGTATGGGATATTTTGTAAAGTAGGATAATGTCTCCTCTGATTCGTCGATAGGGAAAGTCGAACAGGTTCAGTTGAGCTATCCTTTCTTCATAAGGCTTGTTTCGAATTCTGAGAACTAGTTTTGTTGAACGGTGATAGATCCGCTGCATAAGTTCAACATCCTTCTTGAGGCGCGGAGACCATGACAGCACACCGTATTCCATGACTGGTCTTAAGTATGTATTCGTGATCTTTGGGAATATCTTGGGCGAAAATTTCCCCAAAACCCGTTTGAGTAGAATTAGGATACGTGTTGCTTTTTTAAAGGTAGTGTTGGTTTGAAGAGAATTTTTTGAACTGGAGCATATCCAGACACCCATATCTTTTTCTTCACTGCAATTTTCAAATACACGTGAACCTATATGGTATGTAAACTCTATTCGATTCCCCACATTCATGATCCTGTATTTGTTGAGGTTAAACGGCAATTTTTTCTTCAACGAACAGTTGTGAAGCGTATCAAGATCTTTATGTAATAGGAGACAGTCTTCTGGGCTACGGATGCAAAGCCATATCTTTACGTCGTCCGCAAATAAAGAAATGTAACATATAACAAGATCCGGCATTTTATTGACAAACCAGAAAAGGGCTCGGACCAAGGACTGAAACTTGGGGAACTTCCCCGGTTTTGGTTTTGAAAATGCACCGTCAACACGTACCTGTGTAGTGCGATTTGTTAGTCGTTTACCCAATTCAACCACTTTCCTGTGATAAAAAGCCTTTCAATCTTCTGCAGTAGTAGGCTATGGTTAACACGATCAAATGCTTTGGAGATATCTAGGTAGCAGGCGTGTATTGCTTGCACTTTATCTACTGCTTGTGTTCAATCATCCAGCCTTATTAGTAAATTAGATAAACAGGAATAATTTCCTCTAAATCCATGTTGTTTCCCCGAATGCAATTGATTATTTTCGAAATGCTTCATTTGATCTTCGAAAATGAGGGGCTCAAGTAATTTGGAACTCACAGGTAACAGAGTAACGGGTCGGTAATTAGAAACATCGGAGCGATTTCGACCTTCATAAATAGGAGAAATTATTCCGCGTTTCCTATCTGCTAGTGTTTATTTGAACTGGTATGTGAGTGAAATTGAAGTTTGCAATGAATCGGTTATAGAAAGTTTTTGGTAACGTTTCGCATCAGAACACAGATGCTTCGTCGGTCCAAGGGTGTCAGTACGAACAGTGTTCAGGTTTAAATGGCATTTTCTTGACCAATCCTGAGTTCGCTAAGCTAAACAGGGGAGATCAAGATATTTGATCACACCCCCTAATTGCTGTGTTAATCCCTAATTGTTAATTAAGTGTACAGGTGTGAACAGCGTCTGGGGACACACTGCTTACGTAATCATGTGCGCATTAGGTGTTATGTTCGCCGTGTATAAGGATTAACGAACATAACGCCTAATGCGCACATGATTACGTAAGCAGTGTGTCAGCGGACGCTGTTCTCTCCTGTACACTTAATTAACAATTAGGGATTAACACCGCAATTAAGGGGTGTGATCAATTATCTTGATCTCTCCTGTCTAGCTCAGAGAACTCAGGATTGGTCAAGAAAAGGCAATTTAACCTGAACACTGTTCGTACCGACACCTTTGGTCTGACGAAGCTTCTGTGTTCAGAAGCGAAACGTTACCAAAAACTTGCTATAACCGATTCATTGCAAAAAATTTTCATGATTATGGACTCCCGATCGGTCTGGAATATTTTCAAATAGGTATGTGAGTGGTTTCTATAGCAAATTCGCACATTGCTTCAATATTAGCGGGTTTATTCCGTCGGCTGTAAGGGACTTTCCGAATTTTAGATTAAATAATGCTTGAAGGAGGCGTTTCGACGTGACGTTTATTTCACTCGTGACAACCGTGGTTGAAATGTTTGGATTTGGGATGTAAACTACATGTTCTCTCGGGATGAATGCAGACGAATAAAACGTGGCTAAAGCTTCAGCAGTTTCTGCTGCAGTTGTTGTTGTTCCAGCCGACATGCTCTCTGACGCAACTCCAGGTTTCACCTTAGCTTGATCGCAAACCATATGATAAAGTAATTTGGGGTTGAGCTCCATCATGTGTGATATCTCTTCTTGGTAGTACAACATGTCTTGGATGAAAAATTTGATTATTTTATGCAGCAGTAAACGGAATGTTTCCCAGGTCTCCGATAATGGGTTTTGTCGATGGTGTCGACAAGAAATGTTTTGTACTTTTAACCACTTAATAATCCGGCTTCTTAGTTTAAATTCGAGGTTTTTCCTTGAGATCCTGAGGTCAACTTCGGTCTCACTTCGATTGAATTCTTGAGATTAGATATTAGCCATACCCAAAACTCATGTGCGTTGCTGGTTTCCGTTTGGCAGTTAATCGTCTTTTTAAGAGCATCACTCAACGCCATAATGTTCATCTGTCTAAGTGTTTTATGGCCATCATTTGTTCTTACAGCTTCAAACAGATAGTCAAACCGGATGACGACGTGATCACTTAGTCCCAGTAGACTTTCGTAAGCAACGTAATCAATGTCGTGTTCATTGCATGTCAGAACGAGATCGAAGAGTGGAGGTACATCGGCTTCGCCGTATCGGATATTACATGCAATGCGGTTTTAAAGAGGAATATCGTCCAACAACTCACAGAATACTCGTTCGAGTGAGTATTAGGGTAAACGGTACTGCTCTGCAGATTTGTAAATTGAATTCACCCATAATTTAAAATCAACAGGTGAATCTGGAAGTAACCATGCGAAATCTGTCGAGTAGGCCCAGATTTTAAGTTTCCTGTGCAGACGGTGGGCGATATACTACTCCCGAAACACAGTCTTTGCGTTAGCTAATCGGACTCAGCACCGGAGTGTATCCCGTAACACGATGTCTGGATAAGTAATCTCACGGCACATAAGGTTTTGGCTATAATACACAAATACTCCTCCTCCTCTCGTCTAATGGTCATGGCAAATTCCTGACATTCCGTGTAATTCTAGTTCACTATTTGTTTGGTGATTATGTAGCCACGTTTCATTTACGGCGATGATGTTTGGTGAACATTTCAGAAAAAAATAATGGGGCAGTTCACCGATTTTTCCCAGATATTGTGGGTTCGTGTAGAGGCATTTTATAGTAGTTTTTCTCAACATGGATGGGATATGGGATGGGAGAGAAGCGGTGTGCAGAATATATGCTAACCCGACTCCTCCAGAGTAGTAATTTAAAGGTTCTTTGCTAGCAAGGATGCCTGATCGTTTTGAGGTTATAATGTTGCAATACAGTGATCTATAATGCCGGATGCATTTGTTTCTGTCACCTCAGCTACTGATGGATTTGGTGGTGATTCTATTGGACTTCGTGTTGTATCTATCTGTCAAATATGAAGTTTCGATGCGCTTAGTCTAATTTGTCTGCATTAGTCTGCGGGTTTTGACCGTGTTTAACATTTGTTTACGTTATTTTAAGCGGCTTAGGACCGATGCCATTAAAATTCGTAGATTTGCGGATGCGGAACGTGTACGTCACGGCTACATCATGCAAGCCGAGTATATCACTGAGAATCTCCATTGTAGCTGATTGTGTTTGCGCAGCACCGCTATATCAGTTGCTTCATCAGATTCTTCAACTCCCAAAAGGATTAAACTTCGATAACTCCTCGGTTTTCTTTGGGCCTGTTTTGAGCGTTTCGTGCCCTTTCCCGCCAGGGCGAATAAGCGAAGCTCCAGGCGGTGGTCTCCGAACGCTCCCCACGCAGAAGAAAATCGTATAGTAACATGTTTCCTATTTCCTTTTCGGAGTATACCGTGATTTTAAGCAGTCTTCGCTGGTTCAGATTTGATGAAGTAGGTTTGCGATTCAGTCGTATGAATGATAGGGGTTCAACTGGCTCCAAGTCCATACTGCTGCACAACCTTCTCAATTCTTCTTTATCGTGCTTAAGCCTATCATCTAGTAAGGTGGCACTCGTTCCCTTTACTTTGGTGCAAATCACGCTTAGTCCATGGAGAAAATGTACACTGTGTGACTGTCGATTTCGCCGGTTGTGGGACGTTTTAACTACCTTAGATCGAATACCAATCGTCTCCACTTTAGGAGAATTTTGCGCCGTGATTTTTGGTTTTGAACCTGAGGGTTTTTGATGAACCTACAGATGAGCAGATGGCTTTGGCTCTGTCATTTTTGCGGACCAAGGAATTTTCGGACAGACAGGCCATTTTACAGTTGCGTTTATAAAGATGGCGTCTTGATGAAAAGTACGCTCTTCAAGACTCTCCGGCACATTTGCAACAGCCGGACCTTCGTGTAGAATGATCTGCGATGATGCCGCTTTCATATGACTCGTATTACCGTCAGTGGTTTCCGATTTATCGAAACCTATACGTGCAAACTGATAATTCTGAGCGGTGACCATGAGTATCTACCGATGCCTTCAACGTTTGTATGCTGAGCTCAGCATCCGATCATCCAAGTTGCTTTGTTAGACGCTTGTTCGAGTAGCTAAATATGCGTTTTGTGTAGTTCGACCATTTTAAACATGTTTTCATCATTCAGGATCGATATAGCCTCCGGGGTCAACGATTTCTCACATTTTGCGTGACACGTGTGGCAACAGTTGCGACGCGACAGATTTGACCTTACCAATCAAGACTTTCTCGCAGACGACGCATTTTTCGCGAACATCAGTTCATTTCATGTTAACGGGGTCAACCAAAAGTAAAAATCAGAGCACAAAAATCAATATGACAGGGGTTGGTTTGTGGTGGTATTGTGGTATTGCTTTCAGCTTTGCAGGCAGCCAGTCGATATTGCATTGAGTTTCCTAAGTCTGATTGGATAATCACGCCTAAATCTTTTTCGGAGGAGGCGGGTTTAATAACAGTGCGACCTAGATAATATTCTTTGCTCGACTTGCTGTTGAGAGACAATAGGCTGCATTTCGAAGCATTCAGGGGCATTTCGTTTTCTATGGTCCAAGTGTGAATCATATCGAGATCCCGTTGCAGGTTCTGCGTGTGGTCTGTTGAGTTTATCTTGCGCTAAAGCTTTGCGGCATCAGCGAAAATAAGCGCCGACGACTGCAATGCAGTTGGCAAGTTGTTTATATATATATATATTAAAAACAAAAGCGGTCCGAGGACTGATCCTTGTGGGACACCACGGGCAACTTTAATCCACTCGGATATTTCGTTTTCGACTCTCACGTACATCTCACGATATATGAACCATTCTTTAATCCATGCATAGAGTTTACCCTGTACTCCGTAGGTGAGTATTTTCGACGAAAGTATTTCGTGATTGACACGATCGAAAGCTTTTTAGAAATCGATATAAATCCCATCCACGGAGTTGCCGGCGTCCAGTAGCTCAGACCAAGATTCTTTTGCTGATAGCAAGTTTTTGAGGCAAGATCGATTTTTCCTGAATCCATGCTGTGCCTCGGAGGTCAAATTATTAATCTAAGTGATTACGCAAGGCATCAGCTATTATGGACTCCATTACTTTTGATAGCACTGGTAATAACGCTATCAAGCGATAGTCTAATGAATTATTTCTCTCGCCACCCTTGTAGATGGGACTAATCAGGGCAGTTTTCCAAGTTTCTAATACAAAGCTCTGCTCGAACATCATCGTGAATACGTCAGATGTCGGTATTGCCAACTCGGAAGATCGATTGTACAAAATGTTTGCGTGTATATAGTCTATACCGGGTGAGCCTGTTCTCTTCATCGTCATTAATTTTGTTTGAACAACATTGGGGGAACTCCACCCCGTGAAGAATTGGCAGGCTGCAGCTGTCAGAGTTTAAAGGCTGTCCATGGGTCGACACTTGTGAGATAACTGATGCGAATTGTTGTCGGAAAACGTTGGCGCAATCTTTAAATGACGTCACTATTCCAGTACCAGAGGCCAGTGGTGGTATTCCCATTTTGACCTTCCGGAGGTCGTTGACGTGTTTATACAATGCTTTGGGATTTATAATGAATTTTTCGACTAGACTGATTTGGTAATCTTTTCTGTCTTTTCGAATGAGAGAGACACACTTATTTCGCAATAACGTGTAGTAGCACCAAGTTATCCCAGAAGGATTGTCCAAGTATTTGGACCAGACATTGTCACGTTTACACATCCATTTCCGAGTACTGCTTCTGAGAGGCTTTTTCGGACGCTGTTTGCTGGATATTATTTTCACCTTCGATGATAAGTCAATGATAATACGAAGTTGGCTGTAAAACGTTTCCCAGATTTCCTTAACTGATTTGAGTTCGAGGAAATCCCATCGATTTGCAGTAGCAAGAGCTCGAAGCAAGTCATAGTTCACAGTTGCATACGTTCGTTGAGTATTTCCTGCTGGTTCGTATTGATAAATATAATCAAATGTCATGACAACATGATCACTCAATCCGAGTGGAGCTGTATAGGAAACAGATTCTATCATGAGTTCTTCGTTTGCAAGTATGAGGTCCAGGCTAGATGGGGTTTGTTCAGATCGAAATCGCGTTGGTTGTTGCACATGGTTGTAAAGAGGGGTGCAAGTCATTATTTCTTGAAGAAAGCTTTTGAATGAATCGTCACCAGTAATGTGTGTTGCAAGGGTCGGTACATTAAAATCACCGAGCAGGAGCGAATGTGAATATGTGAGCTTCAATGCAAAACGTATTGCATTAGCAAGAACAGTGTCAGCGGCAGATGATGAAGAAGGGGTTCGATAAATCAATGCTAAGAGGCACTTACGTTTATCATGTAAGTCAAAAGAGCAAAACAATGTATCTGGGACATCTAACTCGGGGGAGAGAAGTATAGTGCAGTTGATGCTTTCGTGTAAGTAGAGGAGGACACCGCCACCTTTTGTTGCTCGATCTTTTCTGTAAATCATCATATGAGGGATTTTAAGTTCAGAGTCGTGTATAGAATTACACAACCAGGTTTCTGTCACTGCAATCAAATCCCAAGACGCCACGGTCGCACGTGAATACAGTTCAGTAAACTTGCCCAGAAGGCTCTGAGCATTGGTGTAACAGCATGATAGAGATTTGATTTTTGTTGACGATGAAGAGCTCATAGTAGTGAATTCGTCGATCAAGAATTGGTCGGCTGCTCCAAGTTTTTTGACTCAAGTGCATTTGATTGACTTGGTAGCGAAGTCATTTCAGGAACAATAGTGTTCGTGCGTTTTATGTCGTATACGGCCCGAATACGAATTTCAGGAGGTGCAAATTTTCGACATTGATACCACGCCTCTAGTATTCTATCCTTCATCTCATCTGTGCGGAATGATATTTTGAGAGGAGGAGGCTGATGCGTTTCTTTTTTCGGTATAAGGCAGGTATAAGGAGTTGACGGAAAGTTATGGGCTGGACGAATATTTTGTCACCCGATTTAGCCCCGAATTTGTCAGCCTTACGGTGAACCTCATATCATAATTGTAGTACACTGAAAGCGTAACAGAGTGCAGCAATGAGATTCCAGGTATTATTAATCCGATATTCGTGATTAAGTCGCATCAGCTATAAGCCACAGTGTTCATGTATAAGTCTTGGGTAACGAAATTACACCACGTGTTGAAGGAATAAATGTTGAACATGAGAAAATATTTAACGGTAATCTCGTTAGTGATGCATTTTTACACATATGAGCTACAGTACAAACACAAACAAAACAAAAACCTCCCTTGTGACCGGGCTATATAACAGGCCATACGAGGAGAGGATTGCAACTCTAAACCTGTTTGACTTTTAGTACCGTCGTCTCAGGGGTGACTTAATCCTGCTATTCAACATTCTGCATACAGTGGATCACCCACTTGAACACCTGTTTCATCGGCAAGAAGCACGTGGAATCAGATCGCAGGGCCACAAGTTAATTATTCCACACTCCAGATCAAATTGTTGAAGGTTTTTCTTTGCTGTCCGAGTTTGTTTTATATGGAACTCTCTGCCCCCATTTATCATGTGCGCATCAAGCCTGAACTTGTTCAAGGCTGAACTTGACAAGTATATGTTGACTAAATCCAACCTCGCACCTGAATACACGGGCTGACTTTCCGTATTGATAAAACATTTGTGTCGTTTTTATGCATTCCCTATAATTTTAATTTGTCGTTACTGTAAAGTATTTGCTTTTTGGACCATTGAAACTTTGAATTACTTTGAATATTTACTTGTATACGATTGATGTGAATACACACAGTGTTAGGCCAAGCAGCCACCGCCTAAATGGGTTAACACAGCCTGACCACATAATGTCTGAAAGTTTGCCGGTTGTCATTCTACACTCCTCGCCTCCGTTCTCTCTCCATCCCACCCAACACTGATTCAACACAGATTTTTTGCACCATCCCACACCTGCTTTAATCATCAACGCAATTTTTCCTGGCTTCCTGGAAAAGGATTTTCTGCTGATCAGAAGAGCTATTAAGGTTATCTCAAGATTGAGCTGTCTCCCTGGATATATTTCGAGACACTATTGTCGATCGTCGCTTCCGTGAATGCAAGAGATTGCAAAAATCTTTCCTTCTGATAGGTCGCACCCACTGAGCAAGACCATCGTTGCCTGCAAATTTTTTTCCAACACCCGAAGCCAATGTTCTATTCCCTATTAAAGAACCAATAAATTCAGAAGCTCTTTTGTTCCTTAGCTGGTACGATACATCGTTAATCAATCGATGGCTGTTTCAGAGTTAGAGATGCGCCGGACATTTTGAAAACCGATGTTGAGATCTCCTCGTCAATTTTATAACTTCATTTTCTAATTTCATGTGCATGTCTGTTTAGGCCTGGGTAACCTGACAGTATTTTGGCCCACGTACTTTATTTATAATGCGACACATTGCCTGGATCACGCTCGTATGATTTTATACATTTCACTTTTTCTCAGAAAAAGTGGAGAAATTAATTTAATTACTGAAATTTCGTGTACACAAATAAAGTCATTATTTTCTTCTTCTTAACTTTCTATAGACTCTTCAGCGATGAGTTTGAACAGAGATGATTGGTGAAAGGCTACTTGGACCTGTTCCACGTCCAGACTATGATCATTGGTCCGACGAACATTGCGTTAGAAACCAAAGGTTTTCAAAAACTGCTGTAGCATATTGCCGACAAATTTCTTTTCAATGTGTTTGCGTATGTGTTCATAACATTCCAATTAATCATTATCTCAAATTCAACTCTGGATGTTTCACCTGATTAAACGGTTTGTTGAAATAATGTTGGCAAGGTCATGTAGATACCGTGTACATACTGTCGTTAGCAGATATGCAACATATCTTTCATGTTCCAGATACAACAGTGCATCATAGAAGTCCCAAGTGACATACTAATATATATGAGGTCAGATGATCTCAGTCGAGTAGCTCATGAATATCAAATAATATAGTATGGGCTAGAAATCGTGTGCTATGTGTGAACATTCCCAAACATTTCGTAATTCAGTATCAGAAGTATGGAGTAATTCAGCGCCATTTTCTTAAACGTTTTTCTTTATGAATTTCTCATAACAGTGATTAGATTGTCAAGGTACAGTTATAGGTAGGTGTGATGGAATTTCTACTTAGTACTTATGTATTTCAATGCTCAAAAAACATTGAAAATATTTCACTTTAACGCGATCTCAACATTGGATAGTTCGCCCATTGATGGTCCGCAGGATCTATGTAGACTGATCTATTCAATCCCGAGAGACCCAGACACCTCTTTACTATTGGTTCCAATCTCCCGACCCGCAGTCACAACCTGAACCTTCAAATCCCAGATTGCAGAATATACTGTCGCCACAACTTTTACGCAGTCCGTGTATGCTTTTTGTGGAACAGCTCATTGTCAGCAATTGTTTCTTCATCCAAAAAATTATCTTCAAATAAATGTTACGATTTTTATGTTGAATAATACTGTGATGGACCCAGTTTACTGAAATCCCTTAGTGATTCCTTCTTACACATATATTTGGAAAATAAACCTGTTTATACATATATTTCTTATCGAGATTTCCGCCCTTCATTTCACTATTGGAATTAATTTATCCCCTATTTCGTAACACATGGACGCAAACATTAAATTAACGATTTGTTTAACTTTCATACATATATTTAATGTTATGGTACAGTAATTTGCTTTCTTCACCTTATATTTTTAATCTTGAAATCTTGATCATAAATACAAAATCTTGAAATTAATGTTTGTAATCAATCGTTTGGAGATGATATTTTTCCAAGTTTAGCTTCTGACACAAAAGCTTCTTCAATCCAAGTTTGTCAGTACCAACACGCTTCAGATTTGAATTGCATTTATCAGATCAATCCTAAAATAGACAGGTGAGAACAAGCCACTATGATTTAACTTCCGTGAATGCTGTGTTGATACCTTAATTCTGTGTACAGGTGCGAACAACGTCCGCTGGCCGACAGCTTGCGTAATCTGCGATTCTGTCTAAAATTTTATCCAAAATAACTATGGTATCGATTGAATGAGCGTAGGCAAATTTGGCCAAATTCTGTCTAATGATGATCACAATTTGGGAAACGACATTGATCATTTCCTAAATATTTTAATCAAGTTCGATTCAATTTAGAATTTTTGAGGTACGCTTAGTTATTATATCATTTATATCATTTTCTTGAAAACCGAATAATCAACATATACTAAATATTTTTGCCGGTCAATTTGCAGGTTGTCTTAGAATATGAAAGGTGAGTGGAACCATCCTGACTGATTACGTACTGTGTTTGTTTGGAGGGTAGAGTTCAGAGTTCATTAATTTTAATAAATGACACTGAAGATTGCGCGACTGATTTCGTACAGTTTGCTCTCGCGAGGTAGGGACAGAACGCGCAGATCCGTGTTCGTCTAACCGCCTAACAAATGCTAAGCATAGAAATTACAAAAAGGATCCTTTTCATTTATCATTAATCAAGTGTATAATATTTCAAGGGAGATAGTTAAACCTAACTTGAACGACGTTTGTTTTCTTTCTCACTCACTACATATAATTCTTTCATTCTCTTTGTCGGCCATGCACTTAAAATTGCTAGTGTGTTCTTATTAATGTGATTATAGTCGATTGACTGTGTCAATCCTGTCCAATTGAGACACACAGCTCCTCAACCTACGAATAAAATATTGCGAAACCAATTCCGATATGTGCGGTGCGAGTAAATGAGAATAAAGTGACCATGATGACAATATATCAGTCTAATTTTCAGTCCTGTACAATGTGTAGAAATGCTGCTTTCTAATTATTAAACGTTCCGGCATTGTAATTATTGTCCACTCGGTGATATAATGCAGGCATCTTCGGTGTTGCCATAAAAATAAGCAAATCTATCTGGTGGACACAAATTAAACTGAAATTACAAGAGTCGTTCGTTTCCAGTTAAGAGTACATAACTCAACGTATTGATCTCCGGATTGAATGATGAACCAAATTTGCTCATTTCGATCTAGGGTTTCAAGTACATCCATAACGCCCCTGTCGATTGAGAATGGAGAACTATATCGTGTACAAAAATCACTTTAATCACAAAGGCTGTTGTATTGTTGTTTTACTGAATAGTTGCATCACTGTACATCCTATGCTTACAACCAAGCAAAATAAGCTCATCAGAGCGAAAAGAATAAATATTTCGCTGAAAAATAATAAGTTTGCAAAAATAAGACTGAAGGTGATCCCGGATGCCCACCATACGGTGAGTATGATGAACATGAACGAATGATAAGAATTCGCCGGTAATTCTAACAGTTCATCGACCATTGGGATGTGGAATTTTCCAAGTGAGGCGGCAATTCCGAGCGTCACACAAATGACTGTCATTGTGGGGCTGGAATAATAATTGCCACTTTCTTGCGACATCTGAAAACGAAGCGTAATTGAACGCAAGCGATTAGAAATGACGGATGCTGTGCAGGTAATCGCTCATTCCATTAATACTATTCATTTATTCATAAAAATAAGTTCGGTTCTATTAGAGTTACTCCATGCCGCATCGAGACAGAGTTGAAAATCACGGAGATTGAAGTGACTGATAGAACATTAACATTTCACTTATCCAGGTACGGCTTTATCAAAATTATTTTTGAACTATCAGGCAAACATAGTAAGTAGTAGTAGTAAGTAGTAGTAGTAGCCTTATTAATGCTATGCTCAGCATAGACAGACATCCAGCGATGTAATGATGTCATATACAACGAAGCTTTGCTTAAATATGGAGGTCAATTTGTAAGTAAGATTAGTTCTTACTTGTCGACGAGCACTACTCGTCAATGACGATGTGATCGTTGTGCGACAGCTAACCCCAGCACCTGATCCTTCCACTTTAAGTCTCTCCTTTTAGACTACAACTTGAGATGAAGCGGACGTGAGCTATTAGTTTCTACCACGTATGATCAATCCTAAATGTTTTCATAGGTCTTCGCAAACATATTTATACCATTAGTCTAACCGTGAGACAACTATACGATTTCAACTCCCCAAAGACTAAGAAATAGAAGTGATTACAATCTTGCTATTCAAGAAAGCAATCCCAAGAAACTATTTTAATGAAAAAAGCAGAATTTGTAGACAGACAGTTTTGCTTTATAGAGGGCAGTTTTGCTTTTTTTCCTTTCGCAGGCCACGTTTCGATAAAGATACTATTAATTCTTTATAAAGTGTTTGACTCATGTTTCAGCAACATAATGAGGTATTTATTATGCACGTAAAGTTTACGAGCATTCTGGTTATTGTAGATAAATTTCGACTGTCTCAGGAACGAGAATATGAAAACACGTAAGAAATCGTCAGCTGTGGATTTCAGTATCTAACGATAAGAATAGCTAACGGTTCGAAAACAATAAACTAACTTGCACATGCGATAAGATACATGGATAGAATGGCCAAACATTTAATAAAATGTGAAGATTTATTCAGCAAAAAACAGAACGTTGAATCGGTTGTACATTCACACAACATCTATCGTGTTTAGTGCAGTTGATTTGATGTTCAGTTAAAGGCAACATTCGCCTTTGTCCTCGTTACAAGATTATCGTGCTCGTAATGACGATTAATCGCTCCGGGGTTCAAAGCTGTTTAAATCCAGATCAAATCAACGCGTCGACAAAGAGTGTCTATCGAGAAACCCCACAAGTTTAGAAATATTATGCATTTTCGTTATCCTTAAATTCCACCTTTTCGTCGACCGATAATAAAGGTCGGAATTTTCATTCCACCGCATGCTTTTGCCACATTAGTCGGGTGCGAAACAAACTATGTTTTAGTATCTAGAGAAGAACACTAATATCTTATCTATGACATACATAAATACATGCAGCAAACAACAAATATACGCTACAATCGACCTTAGATTTGCTACTACGAAAAATCGGGTTCTAGTGTTGTATTTTGGGTTGGAGCGCCCACTCAAGCACCCCAAGCATTCGAATGGAGGCGTGCAATCCCACACTATTCCAAGGCAGCACCACTCACGTGAACTCAACCGGATCGGATTCCTTATGCTTAAAAATCGATATGGCTTGACGATAACGAAAAAATGCTTGACATTTGGGTGTGGTGCTTACTATGACCCACAAATTTTACTAACCCGAAAAATTTAGATATGTTGATCTGCAAGTAATATCCCGCTGCATCTCTTGTCTGAAGCGCCCTTAAGCTTGAATGATGACAACGAATAAATTAAAAGGTAGAGACATGCCATGAGCCTAAGTTTAATTGTGATAATACTATCACCACAGTACATTTAGGGTTGAATATTTTTCTACAACAGTTCCCTACGCTAAACGGGGTCGTTGCGTCTTTGGTTTTATATTTAAAACTATTAATAAGTAATATAAATCTCCTCATTTGAATAAATGCTGAGATATTGCCGTTGCTTTCGCACGACTGTCAGTATTCATTGTACAATAGTTGGGAAAGCATGGTTGAGTTCATCTTACCAAAGGCGTAACAGCAGTGAGGATGCAAAGCTACCCCACGTGAATAAACCCGGGTCATGAATAAGCTAGAAGACTCAGTCTTTACTTGTAATCGAAGTAAACACCAGGTGATTTGTCTAACGTACGCAAATCCACAGAGACCGTTTTCCTAGGTAATTAAAATAGATCTTTATTAATGGCGATGGTGCAGGAACGATAATACATTCGTCAGTAAATTACCTAAACATCAAATTTTACGGTATCTAGGTGTACCTATTTTGCATGGGATACCGATAAGAAATGCAATGCTTTCGTAAGAAGTCGTATTATAATCCAAAAAGGAAAGTTTGACCAAAATTTACGTTCTGCAAATGAGAGTCATTTACACTTTTGCACTACAAGATGTCTCCATCGAGAAATTGAATTTTCAATTGTCTCTGCGCTGGCATGTGACCATAAAGAACGCATGGTTATAAAAGGGCGCCAGTCCAGAACAGTGAAGTAAATACTGGTTCGACGACATTGGCGCTTGATTAGACTTATCCCCATGAATCCCACCGCAAACATTGCAAGGACGAAGATTCATAAAAAAAAATTGTGGTCATATAAAGCACATAGCTTCACTATTACCATATCATAGTAAATATTTGTTCAGGAAAAAGGAATAAAAATTATTGTGTAATATTAAGTTTAGTCCAGTTGAATACTTAGCACGAGTCAATACGCAGGTGTCGGTTAATCGATTTGCAACAAATAAGTGTTCAAATTTCGAATGAAAGTTTCGACGCTGGGAGCGATGACAATAGTTTCGTGGAGGGCATTCCAAAGGAAACAGACACGTGCAGAATAAAAATTTTGGCGACAGCAGATACGGGAATGGGGAATTTGTAGTTTATCTGAGTGGCTGCTTGTATGTTGTGACTCACGGTATTGGAATAAATGTGGGGTATTTAACATTTTGTATGTTAGTATCACATCAATTCGAAGGCTTCTTTGAAGGGGAGTAGGAAGTGTATGTATGCAATCGTTCCCCGTTGGTTAGTTTCCGGAAACCACTTACGTGTTTGGTTGCATCATGGTATAATTTATCAAGCATCAGTATATCCTTTTTTTAACCATGTAGTCCAAGCTCGTGATTCATGCTCCATTGTTGGAATTAAGTGGGCTTTCATGATGATGGGCAACGTTTCGGGCGAGAAGTTTCTGAAAATCCGTCGCAGCATACCTAGAAGCTTGGAAGCACGCTTGTAGATGATGATGAGAGCGTTTATTTTGTTTCAAATTCTGAAAAATTGTTGCCAGGAATCGTCAGTCATGGTAGATGTGTGTTAAACCCTTCCAGAGTTCCTTTGCATGATCCAGTTTTTCGTGGGACTACGAAGCTTAAAGAGAAATTTGCTTGCGTGTCGTTCCTCAACAAATCTCGAAATTTGATATGTTTGACTGAAGTCTTTTTGTGAGTGCGGTGCAATGTGTTTCGGTGTTGTGATAATCAAGCACTCGCCAATTTACTAAACAAAGCGCTTCGCGTAAACTCGTGTAGTCGATCTTTCTGAATAATTTTGCGGGATCATATACTCGTCTAACGCTGCATACATATTCGAAACCCAGCACAAGTTTATCACGCAGACCAAGGGGGCAATGTAGTTAAAACTCTCAACTGCCGTAATCTCGGAAGTAAGGGTTAAATTCAAAACGGACGGCAACTCTGATCCTCTTCTGTGAGTAAAGTCAGACACATGGCTATGCAGTGGAATCATGTCGATCAGCTCACGAATTTATGATCGAGTGTGCGTAGAGGATGATCTGATCTGGCAAAATGATGTGGAAAGTCGAAGTCCCCCATGACCAGTAATTACGAGCTTCACATCCTTCCGGCGTAATGTAGAGCCTCTAATAACCCATCGTTTTGAGCATCCGTCGAAGGCTGAGGGCGATATATTATGCCAATCATGCAGTCGTCATGTGATTCATGTGTAAGGCTACACCAAAGGTTATCTTTTGATTCAAGGTTAGAATCGTGAATCTTCATGCACAAAAGACATTTTTGACAGTATACAGCCACACCTCTACCTTTTTGTGGATGATCGTTCCGTAATGGTATCATGTTTTGGATCGACATTTTGCTTTCAGTCAAATAAGATTGAAACCAGGTTTCAGTCACAGCGACGAGGTCGAGTGAGTATCGTTAGCACAGCTCGGTTAGTTCAGCCATTTTATTGAACAAACTTTGGGCATTCGTATAGAGACATCTTAATGAGCTTTTAGCATGCAAGAATGTGTCAGTAACAGTATTTATTGGTCCGGCGGTGTCGACGTCGGATCATTGTTGTTCATTTGATGTATTTCCACTGGTGACTTTGTGTCAGTCTGGGATGATTTTGAAATTGAATGCCGTAATTTACATTAGCACCGGCTCTGGGATTACACAATCTAACGTTTTCAGCTAATTAGTTTCTGTACAGTTTAAGTACGGATCGGGCATCATCCGCCCTATGATACTTGACAAAAACGGATCGGACATCATCCCCCATGATACTTGACAAAAATGTAACCTTAAGTGGATTTGAAACTTTTCCTTGATAGTTCGGCTAACAAGGTATTCTGTATGTGTTGATGACTATAGAATTTGGGGAACCGATATTCTCGGCAATAAA
Source organism: Atriophallophorus winterbourni (assembly GCA_013407085.1). NCBI lineage: Eukaryota > Metazoa > Platyhelminthes > Trematoda > Plagiorchiida > Microphallidae > Atriophallophorus > Atriophallophorus winterbourni. The sequence goes on from JACCGJ010015558.1 coordinate 24,472, forward strand.
TGACCACTGTTTACGATCGTGCTCTTTTCTTTCATAAAGCGTTGCGGCCCCTGTATTTTCTGGAACGTCGAGCAGAAAAATACACATTGATGCAGCTTGATCCTAACCATTCGGCGTTATTTATATTTCCCACAAATGTATATATAAGCATATGTTAGGTGGTTTGAGTCACTTTGTACTCCGAGTATGAATTAAGTAGGACATTTTCAATGTAATTTTTGTTAGCAAAACTGATCTTAAGCAAACGTGGATTTTCTTGATTTGGGTACTTCGGGTGACAAGCGAGCCGAGTTACCGGCGCGGTTGTATATCATCTACACCAATTAGATTGCAAATACCGAACCAATTTTCAAGGTCATGTTTTTGCCTTGCTTGAAAGACCGTGAATTCTGACTTAGGAATATTGGTGCAGATTACGCTTAATGTCTTTCCGTTTTTTATAGAGATTTTGGCTCCTTGTGATGTAAGACAGTTTCGCTCAGAACTTCCTCTTTTACGTGAAGTTAAGGCGTTAGTGCTCCCGTCGAACACTTACCTGCTTTAGTCACCATTTGGGCAAATGTTGGCTTGTTAGAATGTGATGCATGCAATACGGGCTCTTTGGGAGTAACCTCTGAGTCTGGAAGCAAAGGTACTTTAATGACGTTTTTTATCAGTTCAGTCAATTGATAAATTTCTGATTCCAGTTAATTTAAACACGTTTCAATTTCATTGTTAGCGGCGTTTGTCTCAGAGGATGCCTCAGTCTGTCTTGCATGCTTGGCAGACGTAACAAACACCGGTACAAATATCTCCATTAATAATCGATATCAAATCCAAGGTCAGCACTTTGTCTCACTTTGCATGCACTTTTGACAAGCAGGTGTAACACGTGATATACCTCGCCTTAGGACTTACCGCCGTATATATGCAACCCGATGCGCTTTGTTTTCTTTTCGGGGTTATTCGGTCAGGGTTGTGAGCAGAACTGTTTAGCGGTGTTTGCTCAAGCAGTGGCTCTGTCGAGCGATCGATGATGAATATCGTGAGCGCGACAAAATAGCGGTGATCACGAATAAGAGCCATATCAGAATAGAATCCTGCCGGTGCTTCGGCGCTGATGACACGATGTTGAAAATATAACCAGTCGATGACAAAGAATTATATCTTTCCGATGACGCTAATCTTTTTGAGGACTTGAAGAGTATTATCAGCGTTGCACGCGTAGATCCAATATGGGAAAATCGCAAAAAAATCCAAATTTGCTGGTACGACCAAATACCACTACGAGTGTGGTATATCCAGAAAGCTAAATTCGGAGGGACTCCAACAAGGTACTGATCCCCATAAAAACAGTATATCTTGATAATCAGCAGCTCAAAATAATGCAACCGCACGGCGCTATGCGAACGTGTTCAATATGAAGTTGAACTCAAAGGGAACGGAATGAGAACTACGGAGGAATCTCTTGGTGCTGGAGTGTTGAGAAAGATATGAGAAGCATTTTTCGTTAGCGACGCAGCAGAAGAGACAAACAAATAGAGAAAATTGTTGAGGGCCTAAGTCTAGCTAGGAGATAAAATTTGAAGTAAATACAACATATAAGTAAAGTTGCTAACAAATGCATTTAAAATTGCATCAAAAAACAACTCGTATAAAATGTTGTTATGAAGTGTAACGATGACAGGATACCTCACTTACGTAACACATGTACGACAAGATAATATAGGTAACAGCCATGACGGCAGCCGGTAATACAATTTTCGTTTTGACACCACCAGTCCTGAGATTTCGAAATCCAATCAAGGAAAGCAAGCCAGCAAATGAAAATATTTGGAAGCATGCAGTGGGATTCTTCGCGACATTCATTCCAATAATCTCCACGACGCTAAGCAGGCTGAGACCGGTAAAATTTTGCGCCACAACCGAAATCGCCGTTCTCATAACGATCTCCGTATTTTCCATCGATCCGCAACCCTGTTCATGGGATGGAACCGTTTGGTTTCCAAGGTGGTTCACCGTTGAATATTTACAATTTGACTGAAAAATATATGTAAAAGTATATAAAATATAGTAACATGTTGGTTGTACCAACGTTATCCAAAACTTATATACAAGCGCAACTTGTTTTCCATTTTTCCACGGTTACCTGATGAGTGCAAACAACACAAACCCGTCGTGGAGTGTGCTTGATCGAAAGGCGCGCAAATGAGCACTTTTATAGTAACGTTGGTTTCGTTTATATATTAAACTGAGATGAGCTTAAGCAAAGTTAGAAGCTAACTCCATTGGTATGCAAGAATACAACGACCAAACTTCGGATAAATATTTCCTGATTTGCACATGGATCAACAGATGAAAAGTTGAAAAATGAGGTGCTTTGAGAAGAAATATATTTAAAAAGATTGTGCTAGAGCAGTTCTCGGTTTATCAATGACAAGCTGTGACAAAGCTATCTTGGTGGAAATGTGATGTAAGAATATTCCCATAGGGGCTTTCATAATGTAAATGTTATATGTTCTAGTCGAGCAACGATCAGTTTTGCAAAGGGCGGTAAGTAAAAGCGATAATGTTGTTCGCCTCATTCTGCCGATTTCGACCAGGGATGCACATTACAAACGCGTACACGTTAAAGGAATCTTACGCACTCTGGTGAGTATAAAATTACGTTATCAAGTAAAATGAAGTTACTCAGAATAGTTACGTTGCGATATTTGAAAATTTTCGCTTCAATATGGTGTAAATATAAATGTAGATCGCAGAACATTTCTGACCATACCATTGCTAATTTCCACTAATAAAATCTTTTTGTATAACCATGTCTCTAACTCGTTTCCTGGATTCGAAATAATCATGAATTCGTTTTATTGTATTGCTGCATAAATGTTCCACCTTAAAATTGACGATTCTATGAACCTGAAGACTTGTCTCATCTGAGCGGAGATGTGTCGTAAAACGGCAGGTGCATTGATGGATTAGAGAGACTCAATTTTTGATCGACCCATTTAATTTTGCACTGGGCGGTCGAAAATGGGATATTGTGTTTTCTATCTGACCTTATTCCGTGGATGTATGCGTGTCAAATATTTGAAAATAGGTACAACAGTGCATGCCTCATGTTCACTAATGTGTTATTACTATAGTGAGAGCATAATTTCAGCGTAATTTCTTCGTTGTTAAGGGCCTTATTTTCAGATTTACATGTACATTCGCAAGTAATGGAACTAGACGGTCACTTAATCAAAATCAATCTTTTAACCTACATAACTAATGCCGTAATAAAATGAATGGTACATTTTTAACAAAAAATAGACCATTAATAACATGCTATACATTAAAATTCGTGAGAAATGGAAAAAAACGCGCTCACATCCAAACTAAGCATTATTTTGTAATTTTGCTTTGTATTCTGATTTCCATCAAAGTGAAAACGTGTGCATTTTTGATAAACAAGACTTCGATGCCGATATACATTTCTAAGTTCAGCCCGATCCAATCTACGATAAACCTCACAGGATTATACACTATCTGCCACCAGGTAATAGAATTTCGATTAAGTGAAGACATGCGGTATAGACTTTAACATAATCCTTTACAAGATTGTTATTCACAACATATTTTCACTTTTTATAATGAATCTTTACAAGCGGGCCATCATGCATCTGATTTCCAAGTTTATCTGCTTCGAATAGTCAAATCAAGTTTGATAACTTAATGAACTTAATCCAGTGTATTCCAGGTAGATAATAGGTTTGCAACAATCGCAGGCGAACAAGTTCTGTTTTACACAATTCTTTACAATTGACTAAATGCCGTTTCGATTAGCTTCGCTTCGCTTTTCGTGTATTTATACGCTTCTTTTTTCGTTTTTGTTCTAGTTCATTGCTTGTCTGTTTATACTGTCAATTGGTTTGTGGAGCGTGTGACCTATATAATTCAAATTTATGTTTTGAATCTAGAGCCTACAGGATCTTGGTTCGTACGTATCTATATATCCAGATGGATCGCAACCTACTGATTGCGGTCATTGCACTGTCGACATGGCTTTTTGCTTCTTCGTCAGTGTAGGCAAATTTGTTTACTCAGCTAAATAAGAAGGTTGGTTTCAACCAGATCCACAACCTGTATCTGCTTGCTCTATCAGGTTGTTGATCATCAGAGCAGGCTTCCGTGTTTTGTGTGCAAGCCAACAAGTTTGGACTGTGCATGTTTTGCGTATAGGAAATACGGCAGACTTGGTCCACAAAACCCTGGTCTTCAAGCTGGAGGTCCAATGAATTTCGTTGTTACTGTCTTTGTATTTCTTTTCATTATAGAGTCCATGACGGTTGCAAGACTGGCTGTTGAAAAGATACATCATCGCCTTTCACCGGTCTTCATTATGATGAAATCTGTCGGCTTTCTGTTGTGAATAATCTGACAGTAATAATCAATTTATATCACTTGGATGATGCCGTTTATTTTTTAAGATATTGCAGATCGGCACATCAATTTCCTGATGAACTGTCTCTCAACGCTTTCGAAGGCTTTCTTGAAATCAACGAAGTCATATACAGTGACGAGTGACATTAAATAGTTTGCGCAAAATAGTGACGTGATCTGTACAGGAGCTGCATGGACTAAATATTGTTCACTCAAATCTCAATTATCTTATCTTGTACCCCTCTCTTTCCTGGAAAGAATGTCTTGCATTGCTAATGGAGGTGACCAGTAGGGACCTCTTTCTCCGTTTATGATTTCCATTTTAACTGATTAATAAACATTAAAGCCCGTGTCTTTGTTATCCAGTTATGTTATTTTATTTTTCCTCTATATCTTGTCGCCCTCATTTTTGAAGTTCTCTAGATTTTGTTTCGTTTACGCTAATAATGCTTCAAATCTGTTTATAACTCCGCAGATGAATTTCTCTATGTTATAGTTATCATTAAAACTGTATTGAAATTACAGTATGGTCTTTCCGAATGATTATAGACGGAATTCAGATTAAAATTCAGCGTTATTACGAGTAGTTGGTGTTCTGTATTTGTATCAGAAGCTCAACAACTTTCCCACGATATTTTGCATGCATTTCCATCACGCAAATAATTTTAAAAACAACTGAGAAAATGAAAATAGTCCCGGTTCCAGTGGATATAATTATCGTGTAAAGAGTTTGTAATATAGAATGAGAAAACTTGTATTGATAATCGCGATTGACTCACTTTTAAAGAATTCGCGTCATGTTGATGCGCAAATAGTTGAAATTTCTGCGTTCCAAAACAATACGGCGAGCTTCTCGGCAAGTATCTGTTTGTCAGCAAGGATAAGAAGGCAACGATTGTGCAACATAGCAGTGTCAGTTGCCAGGATCCAAAGGAGAATGTGATTTGTACGAAGATTATGCCTAAATAAATACCCAATTGTGGCCAAAAGTATAAGTCTTTCAGTTGACCACAGGCTGTCTGATAAACTCTTAAATACGGTACGAGTATTCCACATAACATTCCGATCGTCAGTCCGTTGAATAAGAAACAAAAATAGACGGAAATGCTGGATTCGAATGAGGTAACACACTGCACGGTCCAGAAGGTGACCATCCATCCCCAGAATAACGAGGCATATGTTATGATGAAGGTGTAGCGTAGTCCGAACGAACGAACTGAATAGAAGGCAACTATGTTTCCAAAAAGACCACCGGTCTGTATGCAGATGTGATTGACCACAGAGTCGAAGAAGAAGTGAAGAGCGGTGCATGGTCCATAAGCTATCACTAGACCTGTGAAGAAATCGATAAATTGCAAGTTATGCGTTCAAAAATATAAACAGCAAAAAGAGAATTTTCCGAATTTAACGATGTACCAATCAGAAATAACAAGAGTACACTATCGATATTCTGATCCCAAAATATGCCTGGTTTGATTGTAGAGGTTCACACGTACAGCGTCATTTTCTGCTGCTCCTCGTTCTACTTTCCACTACACGGGCCAAATTAAGTACTATGGACCTATGTACCGTTCAGCGAATGATTTACAGCACAGATCTGTTTTCATTCGGTAAACACAAATGAGATTTGCTGAAAACAGCCCAAACAATGCAAGTCTTTCTCAAGAGCGGTCTCAAAATTCGTCAATACAACGATTATCCACCATCTGAAAGCCAACTGGGTTGTTATATGGGATCCACTTATCTCAATTATCCATTCAGCTGTGTGTCAGCACTGACTTGATAAAATATTTAATATCTATGAACCAAACTCCCATTTACTTTCAAAATAAATCAATTGCAATTGATTGAAAAGCGTGTTAAATGCATGAGTTTTGAGTACACCGAAAACCTGTCAGTTAATTATTTACAGTTGATTTACATCCAAATTGCAGATCCATCATCCAAAGTTTAGTTATACTGATCCAGTTAAACGAAAGCACAAAAGTCTAACTCTGCTTGCTTGGTACTATTTAGTTTCTATCACGTCGACTGGTCTTGCCCCTTACTCTTGTTTTATATTACCATTCCACATCAGCTGAATGGAGTGAGAAATTTTGCTGTATTTGCTCCAGATAAAACTATACGAACAATGCTGGATTAAGACTGAATAACAGCACATAATTACTTTCAAATAGCGTATGTAAGAATGCTATCATATACAGAATAAGTCAAATTTAAACACTAGTTATCTTATTGCATTCTATATAATAGGAATTATGTTTGTAATGTGCCTAAAACTAGAGACTATCTATATCTCAGTTAACATGTGATAAAAGCTAATATATTATCTGCTTACATAGCCCGTACTTACTCTCAATATCATTATCATTTTCTAGGTACCTTTGAATTTGCGATGTTTAGAAATAAACCGAACATTTTTGTGTGCATTTCGACTAATGTCAATCGCATTGAATGCAAGAAAGCATTTATTTACCACAAGAAGCGCCAAGTCAGAAATCACATGAGAACATTGAGTTGTTACATGACAGTTGATAGAGATTAGGCTTCCGAGCTTGTAGAAAAATACTCAGTGAAATGAAGCATATTGACCCTGTGATTTCACTGATGCTTTATTGTGGAATCGATTGTTGTTTGAAAACCATGTCAAAAATTTAAAACACTCAAAGAAAGTAAATCTACCGAGCACGTGTAATAATTTAGCAATTTAGTAATAATTCAAAAATGTTTCCTCTCGTATAGATAATACCAGATTACAGACTCAAATTTAATTACTGAGAATACATTTGAGGCGGATCACGCTTGGTGTATTTTTTTTAGCAATGTTTCGCTTGATATATAAAAGCCTTGTCTCGCAAGTGGTGATTCTCAAGAGAAAAAACATGATTAAGTGACGCTCAATTAAATGCTTGTGACTGATCTCATCACAGAACAGCCAATAGTAATCCTAGAGATAATAAGTCACGGAGTCAATGTTAGAATATATGGTATGATCTGGTTAAAATAGCGCTCATTAACGTTTGTCAGCAAGACATATGCTTTGTTTTTTAAATCCATTATTCGGAAATACAGGTTCGGTAATTATGAACAATATGACCGTTTTATTTACTTATGCGGATGCAACTAGTTCGATAAATCAATGAGTGCTACTGGATCGGCCAGATTTGACTACATCGTAAATGTTAATATGGTATAGAGTTGTTTAGACACTAGACAATTATTATTTAATTCACGAATATATAGTACAAAGGAGAGTTAGCGATTGATACAAAGCATATTTATTACCGAAACATTTAAATGAATTACTCCGGTAACGAAGTTACATAATTGGAGGGATTAGGCAGATATTATCCTAATGTTACGTTAATGACACATTCTATTTGAGTGTCTTAGACCTATATGCTATGGCTATGCTTCCAAAGAGATGGTTTGGTATCAAGTATACATAGAAAGTGGAAAATTTCATTTTGTCGGAAGCCTCTCGATGGCGATAAGATGTTACCAAACAACTGACGCAAACCAAATGAGGTCTTCATTTTAATAGCAGCGTCCTATTTTAATAAGACAAATCAGCTATGTAGCCATAATATAGAGCGAAATCAGGCTCTGCCTGGAATCAGAAAACGTTTAAAAGAAATAGTGTGGAAACAACTGAGGGTGAACATTTTATCGGTGAAATCAAATGTGTTGAGATGCGGTTTGCATAGACTATGTCGCATGCCTAATTGAACATAAGTAGAATCTTGAACCGGATGTCATAAGAGTGACTGATTAAAAATGTTACTAGCTATCCTTTAGGCTCTAGTGCAATTCATCTATAACATAGCTTCGGTAAAGTCAATGATAACATTTACAGAAAACGTTTTACTTATTACCATTGTGCGTACATAGATCATATTTCCAGTTAATTTAACATTAGCTTCGAAGTACAATGAATGCTTATCAACAGACACTTCCGAAATAAGTGGAATTGGTTATCTTTAAATCTTACATTAGCTTTGACTGCGTACGTCACGTTCTCGACCAAATAGTTTTTAACTTTTGTTATTGAAGCTACGTACGCATATACGCTGGGACACTCAAATTCAATAGGTCAGGTGCATACAATTAATTTCTCCAAGGATAAAATGCATCAAATATTTTCGGATCAACTGAGGTCAAATTTGGACGTGCACTTTAGAACGAAGTACGAGATACCGGGACTTGCAGTGAAACGTTTGACCCAAAAACTTTTGCTAGTAAACTGGATCGTATGTGGAAATTATCAATTAAGACGGACAAGAAAAATCGTCAGTCGACAAATTGTAACTCGATGTCGGGACATGTTTATCATTTTTTAAATTTGTGGTGAAATTATTGTAACAGCTGAAAATTCGTGTGTACGAATAAAGTCAATTTCTTCTTCTTCTTCTTTTGTGGCCGAAAATTTGTATGGGGCTGAAATCACAACAATGCGGCACTCAGTACTGTTTCGGACAAAAAAATCATCCGAGTTCAACTTGTTTATTGTTTGATGTATTGTTCCGAAAAGATGCTCATTTACACGAACACATTTACGCATGGGTGCCAAAACGTCGATTGAAATTGGCTGTGTTTAATTGGATTATATTATCGTCATGCGTTGTTAAGCAAATCATCCGATTGCTTTCGGCTTTGCCAACGGAAAGTGACATCCATGAAACTTCACTAGGTTGCTCAGTGTCAAATTAAAACTCGGGTAATTAATAGAGTGCAAATTTATCAATTCTTTGTTCCAGTTATAACGATGCGGTGTTGGATGCGAAAAATTACCAAACAGCTTCTCTATCAAATTGTACAAAATTAATTTTTGCCTAATGCAGCTCACAATTTTGAAGATTATCTTCCAGCAGAGCACTGATATAAGCCACGACTTCATTTTGGATGTAACACATTGATTTAGTGTTGATTGTTCGTCCTGAAAGAATTTCGGTGAACTAATCAATTCAAAGGTTTCGGTAGTTCCTAGGTATTTTTAATAATAAACAATCGGAAAACCGAATGCTGAAACAAACAAGTGTTATCTGTACCCTGATAAGATGGGCCATATTGTAATCCGTCCAGAGCAACTCCGTATTGCATAAACTTAAAACTGCATCCGGACATATGAGCTGCCGATAAGAATGACGAACTTTCATTAAATAACGAATTCATCGTGATAAATGAATAGAAAAAGTGATAAAATTTTATCGTGCATGTAAAAGGCATACCGACTGAAAGGAATTGAAACGTTACAAGGGCCTTTGCTTTCGTTGTGAATGGAGATTTTGGGAAGGTTGAAAATTGATGGAAAGGTAATACGTTACATGGTTCCATCGTTCTCAATTTACTAGTAGCAACAACATTGCTGCATTCACGGGCACACTTCTGCAATGCAAGAGAAATTTTAATGTAGTAAAGAACGTGACTTTGGATATTGTTATTCCAATCAGCTCTAGTATCAAGTGTGTTAATATACTTATCAAAGTATTGTTCCTTCAAAAAGAGAGGCCTCATTCAGATGATGCTGTTATGATGCAGCGCCAGCATTCGCATGTGATAATGCAACGAACACAATTATAAAATCGATTTCGTTTCAATTTAGTTAAAATAAACAATTTGATTCGGAATAATTTCTTATTTGTTTTCGTAGGATTGCAGTGAAATGAGTTTGGCGACCGATGGTTAACCTCGTTAGATAATTCAGAGAACAACTATAACTGCCGTAGCGCACAGCGATTTTTCAGGCATATTAGTTGGCGCCAGCTAGGTAAAAAAACTGTAATTTAAAAGATTTCTGAGTGTACCTGGGAATAAGCATATAATTACTGTAAGCAGCATTCATTAAACAATTACAAGCTAAAGCAGCAATAGCCGTGATTTGTGTGAAGCATGACATCAGGGGTGCTTGATTTAACAAAACAGTCGTATTTGGCACGCTTTCGTATTGTTGTTGGCCTCCTTCGGTCGATGTCGACCATGGATGTACATCACAATCGAATGAATTTTAATGTTTTACAGCTTTTGGAATGCCTAAACAGTCTTATTCGGGGGGAACAATCCTTCCTGTAGCGCTGGCAACGAAAGTCAGAACTCAGTTGTATTGCATCAGTTGCACGCCGGCGGCGTGATCTGCGTTCAGCAGCCAAGAGCTGTATCTGCTCCTCCCCAAGCTTGCAGACCACGCTTGCACAATTGCCTCGATGTGAGCGGCAAGAGCAGTTCTTCCCAACTGACGAGGTCAAGCCAAGAGCTTTCATATTTCTTTTGCAACGTTTTTGTACCCGCAGGTGCGGTATGCCCAATGGTCGACTCCTAATTGCCACTCACCATAGAGTAGAGTCTTTCGGAATACGACCAGTTCCATTCTATAGAACATGACCAAGCCAGCGCAGGGCGGCCGCTGTCGCAAAGAGTGTGAACATGCTCTTGTAGACCAGCTTTTGAAAGCCACTTCAGCATATTAGTCACTCTGTCCATCCACGATAGGTTCAAGAGACGGACGGATGCTCGTATATGGAAGCATTTCAGCTTCCGTTGTGTCTTGCGTGGGTGGTCCAGGTTTCAATGCCGTACAGTAAAGCATTTAGTACGCACGCGCTGTACACCATCATCTTTGTCTCTACAGTCAGCTTGCGGTTACCCCAAACACGAGAGTTCAAACGAGACAGAATGACAGCTGCTCTGCCAATCCGCTTATCAATCTCCGTGTCTAGCGAGAGGTTATCCGCAATGGTTGAACCAAGGTATGTAAACTGATGTACTGATTCAAGCTGACAGTTTCCAACAGTTATGATGGGAGGCGATACAGTCCCTTGGCCAAGGACTTTGGTCTTGCTCATGCTGATTGTTAGACCAGAGTCTTTGCATGCCGACGAAAACAGTCCATTAGAGACTGAAGGTGCTCTTGGGAGTGAGCAATAAGGGCTGCATCGTCGGCAAACAGCAGGTCACGGATTAGCACATTTCGTGCCTTGGTTTGTGCTTTCAACTGATTTAGGTTGAAAAGCTTGCCATTACTTCGCGTGCGTAGGTAAATACCTTCTGTTCTCTTCCTGAAAGCGTGCTTCAGAAGCAGAGCAAAGAGAATGTCGAACAGCGTGGGAGCAAGAACACACCCTTGTTTGACGCCTCGACGAATTTCGAAGGCTTCTGAGCTGAAACCGTTTAAATGGACTGAGCCCTTTATGCCTGAGTGAAATAACGAGCTTTAGCAGTCTTGGGGGGCAGCCTATCAAATCAAGCATTTTGAAAAGACCCTCCCTGCTGACGTAGTCGAATGCCTTCGTTAAATCAATAAAAACAGCGTATAATGGCATACGCTGTTCCCGACACTTTTCTTGAAGTTGTCTTAGGGAGAAGATCATGTCAACGGTCGATCTTCCCTTGCGAAAACCACATTGAGATTCGGGGTTAATTCTATCAGCTAAAACTTGCAGCCGGATCTGTAAGACTTTAGCAAACAATTTGCCTACAACATTCAGAAGGGAGATTCCTCTGTAATTGTTGCAGTCGCCTCTATCTCCTTTATTCTTGAATAGCGTGATGATCTTTGTGTCTCGCATCTCTTGTGGGACACACTCCTCCTGCCAGCACTGAAGAAGCAAATGGTGAAGCGGTTGTAATAATGCTGCTCTACCGCATTTGATGAGCTCAGGTGGAATTCCGTCGTCACCAGGGGCCTTCCCATTCGCTAAGCGGTCGATTGCTCTATTGAGCTCATCAAGAGTAGGGGGAGTATCTAGATATTCAATAGTCGGCAACCGCTCGAAATTTTCAAATACATGTGGTAAAACCGTACTGTCCCTAGAGTAGAGGGAGGAGAAGTGCTCTACCCATCTTTCCATCTGCTGAGTTTTGTCCACAATCGGGTCACCAGATACAGACTTAATGGGAGCCATTTTATGTTTGTTTGGACCAATGGCTCTCTTGATCCCATCATACATGCCGTGAAAATTTCCAGTATCCGCAGCTTTTTGGATACTAAGGCTAATTTCTGTCCAGTAGTCATTTGCACATCGCCTTGCAGTCTGTTGGACCTTATTTCTGGCTGCTCTTAAAAGTCGTAAGTTTTCATCTGTTGGCATACCTTTGAACCTCAAGAATGCTGACCGTTTCTCATCCAACACAGCAGTCATCTCAGAAGCTTTTGCTTCGAACCAGTCGCTCGTTCGAGCTTTCTTCGGACCGAAAGTGGAAAGTGCGACTCGGCATATGCTGTTTTTAATCGATTCCCAGTTTTCTGAAGCCGATTCAAGTGGGGTTGTCTTGCTGAACTCGGCTGTGAAGGCTTTTTCAAATCGCGCAGCTAGATTAGGTTCGCACATGCGGGTGACGTCAATCCTAGGCTTACCAGACAATTTGGTGCGGTGAAATCTCGTGTCGGAAAGCTTGAGTTTAGCACAGACCAGTGAATGATCTGTGTCACAGTCTGCGCTTTGATATGATCTGGTGAGAAGTACGCTTCCTATATTAGTGCGTTTAACAAGAATAAGATCAAGCTGGTGCCAGTGCTTAGAGCAAGGACGCTTTCGTGTAAATTTGTGAATTTGTTCGGAAAGGAATAAATAATTATGGTGCAGCATATGCACATATGACGAAATATGTTGATTGCGAAAGAAAGACAATGATTTCAAATTGGGTAAGAAAAACTTGATGTATGCTCTACGTTCAGCATTATAATTTTTAAATTTCTTTGCAGACGTATTTTCACACAATTCTTTGGTAACCTTTTTCCTAATGGATGAGTGATTTTATACCTAGGAGTAAAATTTGGCGAGAGATATCTAGAAAAACCACTGTGCTAGTCCAATATCCTAACTAATTCACATTATGGCTAACGAGGTGCCAAAGGGTTCTGTAAAGGCTTTTTAACCGACTGCGTGCAATTTACGGTCACATATATGATTGCATTGCAAGAAATGTACACAGAAATTTCCACAAGTAGCGTCCTACAAGAATTTCCGATTTCTTCTCTTCTATCTAATTTTTTCATTGATGCCATTATGAATATTATACAACGATGGTACTCCAACTTTCTGAATTACCAATATGTCAATTGGGAAGTTTCTTATTTGGGGCTACGCTGGTGATAAAGTTCTGCTTTCCGATTCATACACGAATGCTCAGGCTGTTCTAGAAATCCTAGCAACTATTGTGTCACCATTCGAAAGCTATTTGCTTCATTCAAGTAATCTGTTCTGATGTAGGATATTGATTTATTACTTGACAATTGGACGACTGAAGCAGTAGATTAATTTCTGTATCTTATTCGTTGTATCAACGATTCTGGATAGTCGGATGACGAGCATCCGGCACACATTCATAAGTTGACCGGAGCATTCAGAATATATGACAGCTTCTGGCGTCAGAATGAATTGTCTTTATTAATTAGGGGAAAGTCTATAAAGATAAAGTTTAGGCTGTATTACTGCATGATTGCACAACTTGGACCCCACGTGCAGAGTTTATCCGGCATTTCAAATTATATTCTAATAACGGTCTTTGTGAAATTTTGATGTAGATTGTTATCGTCGCAGACGCAACAGTGGAATTACCGATATAAAAGTCGATAAAGAGTAGCAGATCAACCTGCACAGGAAACGTTGGTTTGATCACGTTTAGATTTGTTTGACCCATGATTTACGAAATGAATTCATTTTGCGACGCCACATCACGATTGGTTTATAATTTGTGGTAGCTACGCCGTCACGTGGCAAAAAAATAACGATCTAAACTCTTCGGCACTTTGCCTGGATCAGGCTTGTGCTTTCATAACATACCATACCGATCTTCAGTTCTTGGTTACCCGCAATGACATGTCGCAATGTTTGTTCAGTTTTTAGAATGTTTGGAAACCGTTTCCAGTGGCTGTTTGGAAGTTAGCATTTTGTTATAATGTTGTTCACTAGTAACAAGGAAAGTTTGTTAAGTTTTATGACAATGGAAGCCACAAAGAATCTGTCGTGCTGATGTTAGTTCACTCATTCACAAACCTCGATTAAATGCATGTTCGATTCTAGGTGTAGGCACATACTCTTCTATCGATTCCGTAGCTGTTCAAGTTTCTGTTCTATCTTTTATTATTTTTCTTTGTTATCTTTGTTTTCCATCTAATCGTTCGATACTTATTGCAGGTTTGATGATGTCTCTTCCGGTGATTATGAGCTACTTCAAAATAAAATAGATCGAAATAAATCGAACAATAAATTCATGATTTTTAATTAATTCATTGAAAATTCACGATAAACCACCAAGTCTATAAACACATTCGAAACAATTTTGGACTCATATTTGACAAGCAGTGAAAACTCTCATTCATCCATAGAAAATTTGAAAGTAATCACGCGGCTTCGTTACAAAATATTAGTGTTCTTAAATCTACACAAAATCATCTTTTTTCAAATTTCTAAACAATTTTTGTACGAACTTACACAAGCTAAAATGCCCCACTTTTATGTATATAGGACATTTTAAAATTATCAAATTTATTGGTTCAGTTGAATATAAAAGCGATCATATAATCATATAATCATATATTTCCTTCCATGCATTTCGTTCTAGCAACAAAGACAAGTTAATGTGACGTCTAGTTTTGATTTCCATACTGCTGTCTACTTACATCAAACTTATTAGAATAAATTATTTTAAACTAGTTGAAAACAACTCGAATTCGCTATTAAGACATGAAAAATGGTATCTTATTTGAAGAAATTGATAACCTTTCTTAATCATTATCTAACGCGAAAACGCACGCAAGATTTTCGTTAAAATCGTTTCAATGCGACAGTGAGTAGCAAATCTTTGAAAACCAGTAGCTATGTCATAGTTTAATGCAACGATCGAAATAAAAGGATTTAGTGGTACAATGATCAGAGACATAATATCTTAAGATGGTAAAAGGAAATAAATGGACTAATAATATAATTTATTATTGATGCAGCCCAGTTTCTCGATGTGTTTGATCGATTTCTTGAAACAATGTGGGCAGTATCAACACGATTGTTTCATTGCGATATTTTGATTGAGACAAAAATATTCTGACTGATATTCACTCGACAAAATGTATGAATTAGCTCCGGTTAACGCGAAACAAGAATATACAGTCGGTCTTTGTGACAAGCTGTCACGCTGCTTCCAATGTTTATAGACAATTAGAAGACGTGGCTTGTTTATCCGTCAAATTCAATAGCAACTTGCTCGAGCTGAGTGTTTCAGAAATATGTACATAATTAGGACTTGTAATCCAAATTAGGAGCAAACATTTTATAAAGTAGTTGCTCTTAAGTGTCATTACACTATTCATGGATGGATTTTTTGTTGCTAAGCCTGATTCTCTTAATCCTTTTTTAATGTGGTGGCATGATACTTGAAAACATTTCTTATTGAGGCCAACAAGTGGTAAGCGAACTATTGACGTCAGTCCTAAACACTAACCTAATCTTGCTAGCGGATTTGTACGAGCTTCAACAATTGAGCTCTGCAAAATGATTCTACGAGACTTAGCTTATGCAATCTTCAAATTGCTCAAAAGCTGCATACACTGGGTCGCCTTTCCCACTCAATTTCTGAATCAACCTCGAACAAGCGAGTGGTTCTAACTGAATCTGTCGTGATGATTATTGACCTGGACGAGATAGGTCAACTTTCTTTAAGTATGAATAAATACCAACACGAAAACCTACATCATCAAAGAGCAGCTGATAATGCAAAGCAAACTGCTTTGTATTTAACAAATGATTGTTGGGCTGAACGTAGCCACAATTTCCAAAAAGCTGCGGATACTGGTAATTTTCACGGTATGCATCACGGAATCAAGAAAGCCAATAATAGAAACAAACTTTAAAAATCTCGCATTAATTTAATATATATTATCACGACTGAAAAAGGAAAGATGGTCATAAAGGTCTCCTCCCTCAATTCTAGTAACAGCATGGTTCTACCGCATGCCGTTGAAAACGTTGAGTGTTGAAGAACTATGGAAATGGCCGCTTGTGACAGAGAATTTCCACCTGAGCTCATCAAAAACTGTGGAACAGCTTTAAAAACATTTAACTGTTTACTTATTCAGTGTTGGCAGTGTGGATTGGCTGTCAGCATGAATACTCATTGTCCAATCAGAATGCACTAGCTGTCATGTGTCTATCTCTGTATTGTAATTCCCATGATGATTCAGATGTTTGTTGGAAGGTAGTGTAGCTCTGATCTTGACTTTTCTACATGGTGACGAAGGTGATCGACGAGAAACCGTCGGATAGAACTGAGAACGCCCGTTTTAGCGGCTTCAATGTTCGACCACCGGCAACACTCACAATGGAAGGCGATGAAGGATTGGCAGAGAGATGGAAACTGTGGAAGGAACAGTTTAGCGACTTTCGGACGTTGGCAAATTTGACGAATACCGATAAAGCGTATCAAATGGTGACGCTGAGGAATGCGCTTGGTGAACAGGTGACAAAGTTCATGCAGTGTTTCACCTTTGATGAGAACGAACACGCAGACGACTGGGAAACAATCTTTGCGAAGCTCGAAGAAAATTGCCTCAGTCAAGTGAACGATACATTTGAACGATATAAATTCAATTGTCGCGTCCCAGATGGCGATAAGCCTCCAAACGAAATAAATTTCCGCAACCGCACAATACCTAAGTTCATTTGAAAAACGGAAGGATGTGAAGTGGCTGTCAGCATGAATACTCATTGTCCAATCAGAATGCACTAGCTGTCATGTGTCTATCTCTGTATTGTAATTCCCATGATGATTCAGATGTTTGTTGACGTGTAGTGAATACACATCTGTCGCTCTGATTCTGACTTTTCTACAGGCAGGATACAATACAACAAGGTCTTCACGCTATTCAAAAATAAGAGTGATAGAAACAGGTGTAAGAATTACATAGAAATCTATCTTTAAAATGTCGATGATGATTATAAATATGTATAAGAACAACCATCGCCGATAGATTTCTTCCGAAGATTACGTTAGATTAACACGAAACTTTTAATAATCCAGTCCTCTTATCAAGAAAGAAGCAACCCCATTAGACGCACAAACTTTTTATAGTTGTATTACTCTCATTCTAAGATCACATTTATGTCTTTCTATTCTCGAAACAAACTTTAAGTGTTTGAGAATGGTGCATAGTCTAGACATAAGAATGCCAACCAACGGATACAGCAGATTTTCAAAAAGTGTTTTTCGAACTATTTTTCAAGTTAGAATAAAATAAGGCTATCACAGATGTGCAGCAACTTTCTATACAACTTTCTTTCCGATCATTTTCCTGTATCCTCTTTGTGTTTGTTTTAATAGACACACGTCTGAATATACTTTTGACTGGTTCAAACTTGTTTGCTCGTGCTGCTGCATTGATTGGTTGCCGATTCTAACGATTAACGATAAATTAACGCGTAACTATATTTCTCAGCCTTCCGAGTATTTTTCTCTAAAAATGGCGCATCAGATTTCAGGCTTGGAAATATTTTATGATTAGATAACCGAAATGATCCTTGTGTTTTCATCTGTCTTCAATCATTTATTTGTCTATTTTCACTGTAATATTTCCTGTCATATTTCAGCACATTTCCAACAAGAATTGTTAACTTGTGGAATGCGCTTCCGGAAAAGGTTATTTCAGCAAGATCTGAAACCAACTGATACCAATTCAAGCAACATGTGGATAAGGTATTGCCTGTAATCACGGCGAAGCTGAACAACACTGGAAAGGATTTCTTTAACTGAGGTTCTCCTTTACTATGTTGCTGATATAAAGAGATGCGGCTTACAAAAGCTTGACACCCTGTCGTCTATCAAGAAGAAGAAGAAATGTATTCTAGTTCTTTCTGCGATTAGGAAACACGCCACACCACATATGATGCTCCAGTAAGCGGCACTTAATTATTGATAATAAAAACACCTATTTCTATTCATTGTGTTTCAAATTAAATTACAGAAATAGAAGAGGTTTAATTTTAATAGTCCTGTGTATGTTTGACAGCAATCGAAATTGGTGATATATAAAAATCTAGACAAATTAAAGACTTCTTTTTGTTAAAAAATTTGACTCTCAACATGCAGGTGATAAAACTTTGACGAACCTATGAAAATATTTGAGGCGAGTGCAATATAAATGTAATTTAATAATTTGATGATTTATGACATTGAAGTATCACATGCGAAACAAAAGTAATTGAATACAATAATTGACCGACGAGATATTTCAATGATATAGATATAAATCAAATAAACTTAAAATTCAAATAAAGTTGTTGTTCAGTTTCAGCAGTGGTTTTCACGTTGTATTGCCGCGTCAACTTACATGGAAACTGACCTTCAAATTATTTCAAGTTTAAGTTCAAGTTCGGTTCAGTTTCAAGATTCAGGATTCAAGATTTATGATTGAAAAAGAAATTTGCTTCACAAAAACCACAGAGTCAAACAATGGGTACAAATGTATATGTATGTAGAAATATAATCAAAATCAACGGGACGATGATCGTTTATTAAAAGTTGGGGCAAAATTCGGTAGCTCACAGATAATCGTCAAGTATCGATTTGAATATAGATGAACTCCTTGAGATGAGCAAATTCTCAGGTATGGAATTCCACACGAAGCACACATGATTGAAATACACATCGATTAAAATACCTGCGGCAATTCCGTTTTGGAATGTGGTATTTCAAACTTGCAACCATGGCCACGCCTGATGCTGGAAGTTCGAGGGTGGATTATTAATACTCTAATCAGCATTGCAGATTCGCCTCCATACTTTGCGTATGTGGTCCAGGTTTTGCTGCCATACAGAAAAGCATTTAGTACGCACGCGTCGTATGCCATCATCTTTGTATTTACAGTGATCTTGTTGTTACCCGAAACACGAATGTTCAAACGAGCTGCTCTGTTAATCGGCATATCGATTTCCGTGTCTAGCAAGAGGTTATCCGCAAAGACTTGTCTTGCTTCTGTTGATCGTTATCTCAAGGAGATGCAGGACTACGAACAACTATTAGCAACTGGAGGTGTCCTTGTAAGAAAGCAAAAAGCAGGTAACGGATGAGCATAACCGCTACCTTCTTTAGTTATCTGAACCCGTTCAAGTCGAAAAGCTTTCTAGCACTTCGCGTTCGCAGGTAAACACCTTCAGTTTTCGTCCTAATGCTGTAGTGCTTTCTAACACTGGCCTACATAGCACGTTCGTTCTAGAATAGCCGCACCGACTATGGTGGCTGGTGAATGTCTACATAATGAAAAATCATCGTATTCCAAAAGATCGTCTCTATGGTGAGTTGCAATTAGAAAGTCGACCTTTGGGCTGATCGCACTTTCGGTTCAATAACGTTTGAAAAAGAGATATGAAAGCTATTGGCATTGACCAGTTTGGAAGAACTTGTTCTTGACCACACTGTGTAAAGCGTCTTATGCAAGCAGTGGATGAGCAGATACATTTCTTGGCTGCTGAACGCAAACTACGCCGGCAGCGTGCAATTGACGACAATCGACGAACTATTACTTATTGCTGCGGGCGCTGCGGAAGAGATTGTTTCTCGAGAATTAGAATGTTTGATCATTCGAAATGCTGTGGAGCATGAAAACTTTATACGATTGTATTCGTTTGCATGCTTTTCCGTCATTCACACCCCACGACACAAGCGCTCCTTGTTATACGATTGTGTTGTACATCCGGGACAATTGCAATATGGTTAGTTTTCTTGAAGAAGTGCATGTACATACAAACAAAACTGGACATAGTTGTTCATGGTACGGTTCTGAAATATCTGTATCATGGAGAGTTTGAACTTGTCGGCAATTATCAAGATTAGTCATTCGGTGAGCAACAATGACGATTGGCCTAGGAATTAATGAACGAAGTGGAATGCAAAGTGATCATATCTTGCATATAACGTTCTTACCACGCAGCCCACGTGTGGAAAAATCATTGCTATACAATAAAACCGTATTGATAAACATCGCATGCGTACTAAATGTTTTACGGTACGGCAGTGAAACCTGCACCACCCATGCAAGACACGAACGGAAGCTGAAAGCTTTCCATCTACGAAGAAACCGTCGTATCTTAAACATATCGTGGATGGACAGAGTGACTATTGCTGAAGTGCTTTTAAAAGCTGGTCTACAGGGCATGTTCACCCTATTGCGACAGCGCCGCCGGCGGTGGCTTGGCCATGTCTATAGAATGGAAAATGGTCGTATTCCTGAAGATCTACTCTATGGTGAGTTGCATTTAGGAAGTCGACCTTTGGGCAGACCGCACTTGCGTTACAAAGACGTTTGCAAAAGAGATATGAGAGCTCTCGGCATTGACCAGGCGAGTTAGAAGAACTTGCTCTTGACCGCTCACATTGGAGGCATTATGCAAGGCGTCATCTGCAAGCTGGAGAGGAGCAGATACACTCTTGGCTGCTGAACGCAGATAACGCCACCGGCCTGCAACTGATGCAATACAACCGAGTTCTGACTATCGTTGCGAGCACTGCGGGAGAGATTGTTCCGAATCGGACTGTTTAGTCATTCCAAAAGCTGCAGAACATGAACATTCATACTATTGTGATTTACATCCATGGTCGACATCCATCGAAAGAGGCCAACAATAATACGTATCTATTTTTGGCAACTAAATATCAACCCTCTGAATATCGTAACTTTATATGCGTTTTTAATTATTAATATTTAACTTACATGACAAAAAAGTGTATTTGACTCACTACTTAACTATCGTCACCCGAAGGTAGAAGAGGACACAACAGGACAATAAAGGTCGTATCGCGGTAGCCAAAACGAGTACAACGGTACAGAAGAGCAGTCAGGTAGCACGCTCGATCGGAAAATTGTCAAGGTCAATAGTTTTTCGGGTTGAGTAAAACACAGTTGTTATATAGCCCCTCTAAGAAATCTGGTCAGAGGAGACTTCTGATTATGAATCAACAGTCGAAGGGTCACTTGGAATATTGGCAACTTTGACCAAATGGTGCAAGTTCATTACAGGCTAGAACATAATAACTATGCATCGGCCGATTGTCCATGGGGACTAGGGTAGTGTACTCGACGTACCGACCAGAACTAATCCAAGCCGTCTTACATGGTCCTAGTACTAACCCAATAGGCATCTCCATAGGCTCGGCATCGAGGAACTTGATGCCTCGAAAACATAGTCCACATGGTTGATGGAGGGAACTGGATAAGCAAGCTGAATTGGTCAAGTCGAGGTAAGATTATGAATGCTCATGGTTGATGACGGGGCTACCGGATCGGTGGGTGACAAATGTGGGTGTGCTCAGCCGATGGCGTGTGCCACGACTGCATCAGTGACAGGTGCATGTGTACCAAAGCGGAGTAAAAAAACCCTCAGGTGCATGGGTTATTGGCCACGACTAAATTATAAAGATAAGTTACTGAAGCATGCACGAGGACACACCAAGCAATAATAAACTGTTAAATACCTAGGACATAATCGGTTAACATTACCGATTGATGTTTTTTGCGTCTATTTGCTGCAGAGATGTTGGATTCTAGGTTGACCGATGATGTACAAGGTGTTATCACCGAAGATTCAAGATTCAAGATTCAAGATTTATGGTTGAAAAAGCAATTAACTTTACAATAACCACAGGGTGGAAATATAGGTACAAATGTAAATATATATAAGTATAAATAAAATCAAAATCAATGGGACAATGATAGCTTATTAATAGTTTGGGGGAAAATTCGGATTAGCTCTCATATAATCGTCAAGTTTTGATTTGAATATAGATAAGCTGTTTGAGCTTACCAAATCGGAAGGTAAAGAATTCCAAGCAAAGCACACACGTACGGAATAAAAATATCTGCGGCAGTTCCGTTTGGAATGTGGTATTTCCAACTTGCAACCATGGTCACGGCTTTTGCTGGAAGTTCGAAGGTAGAATAATATATCCAGGGGGTGGGAAACATTATTTAGTATTTTGTATGCCAGGATGAGATCACCTCGCATTCTCATTTGTGCAAGTGTACTCATTTCCAGTTGTCTGAGTCGCCTGGAAAATGACATGTTTTCGAGACCAATGACAAGCTTAGAAGCTCTCCGGTATATGCGATCCAGGAGTAAGATGTCTTTTTGGAGCCATGGTGTCCAGGCTTGTGCAACATAATCTAGAACCGGGTGTATATATGTATTCATCATGAGAGGAAAACACCCCGGGGAAAAACGTTCAAATATCCGCCGTAGCATGCCGAGCAGCCGAGACGCGCTTTTGTGAAGATGTTAGGGTTGGCTTGAAAGTGTCATACCGATCGTCCCCAATGGCTTTCGGACAGACAAGTTTACCGGTGGTTGGCTAAACGCTAGCACGAATGCCAGGATGGGAAAGAATGTGTAGGGTATGGAAGTTCGAGGAGCGGTTCGCAATACATCGCAAAAGATATCACTTAAACCATGAAGCAGGAGTAGAGGTCTTATGTCAAACGATGAGCCCCTGACAGCTTGTACTTCCGCAATTTCGCTGAGGTCAAGGAATGATGGCAAACTATCGCACCTATTCTAGAGAGTACAAGAGCGACAGGCTTCTGGGCACCTAAGATATGCCGTGTGTCAGTCGTAAATTGACTGACAAAATGCAAGGTTTCTCGCTTCTCTAGGAGAGTATATATACTGGACGAAGTAAACACGACCAACTCGCTTTTGACTGAGTACAATAGTCGTCGTTACGATTCGGGCCGAAAGTGAAAACTGCGATAGCATGAAGATTTAAATCTACGTCGCGCATCCGCCGTATTATCGGTGTAGACAGCAAACGGGGAAACAAGTATGTTTACTCGAGCATTGGAGGGGTGCGGTGCTTGATCGAAGCTCAAAAAGTTTGTCTATATTCAAATCGAAACTTGACGATTATATGACAGCTAATCCGAAGTTTGACCCGAACTATTAATAAACTATCATCATCCCATTGATTTTGATTTTATTTATACATATATGCAATTCAATTCAATTTAATGGTCTAAAAATCATATTGCTTTACAAAAAACACAGAATAATATGGGAACAACGAATAATATAACAGGCAATAATGAGAGATGGTTGCTTACTCAGCAGTTTACGAATCAGGTAAAATCCAAAGGACAGAAATTGTTTTCGATCGGTGGGATGAAAAATGTAGATGCTTGGTATTAACTCATTCACTCAGTCATCTCCGTGCCGGGTGGCACATGAGGCCAGTAGTTCTTGTCTGCCTCTGCTTCCGTTGCCGTCTGCACCGTGAATCCTTGTGCATGTAGTTCGCGTTACAACGTTCTGCGCCAAGTTTTCTTGTGACGTCCCCTTTTCGTTTACCGTGCGGGAGCTAGTGAATGGCTACCTTCGTATGCGAACTGGAATCCATTTTGCAGACGTTACCGAACCATCTCCACCATCGTTTTTTGACAACGGTAGATACCACCTCCAGACCAGTTTTTCGCAGGAGCTCTTCATTCGGAACGGTGTGTGGCCAAAAATTCCAAAAATTCCTTCTCAAGCACTAAGTTTGAAACACGTTCATTCTGCACTCAATGGCAGCGGTCGTCTTTCAGCATTCCGATGCATACAGCAACAGACCCAGAACGTTGCACTTAAAGAGTCTGATCTTCGTGTTAATGCCGAGAGCGGAGGATTTCAAAATGGAATTCAGCATGCAGAATGCTTGGTTCGCCTTCATGATCCTTCTCCTGACCTCATCTTCACAGTCACCATTTACAGTCAGTTTTCTCCCAAGGTATCTGTAACCTCACCGAGCGGTTGACCGTCCACGAACACTGGTGGTTGCTCCGGAACATTCTTCCGCATTACCTCTGATTTGCCAGCGTTAATTTCCAAACCCTCTGTCTTGCCAATTGCCGATAGTCGATCGCTCTTGTTCTGGATGTCACCGATCTTGCATGTCAAGATGGCAACATCATCCGCATATTCCAGGTCTTCTAGCGGTCCTGCTTGGATCCATGGAATGCCTGCTCCAAGTGGTGCTGGGGACATTACTTGTACAGTATCCCCAAGAAACTTCATGATGATGTCTCAACGTATATCTCAGCTCTCTGCTACGGCGTTCCCGAGACGCGACGCGCCTTTGGCTCTCCCAGCGGCTAGGGTGAAAAGTAAGCTAGCTGGGGCCATAAATGTCCGTAAGGAATTTTATCTGGGATGCTGGAACGTACGGACACTGCTTGATGTTGGTAGTCAAGCAATAACGATGCGCTCTTTATTGGACTACCAAGTAGATGTTGCTTGTGTTTCCGAGTTCCGCCTTCCCGGACACAGATCCAAATCGATCAAGGTCCCCGGAGTCGATCACTTATTTGCTTTTTTATAGTGGGCCCGAGGATGGATCTGGTCAGCATGGAATAGCGATAGCGCTCAGCGACCATGCTAAACAAGCACTCATGTCATGGATGCCTGTATCCCCGAGAATCGCAGTGGTCCGGCTGAGGGGTCACCATTTGAATATAACTGTCGTTTCGGTGTATGCCAAAAACCTATCAGCCGACCAAACTACAAAAGACAACTTTTATAACCAACTTTAATTCTTAGTCGATAGAGTAGCTGGAAACGACGTACTGGTTGTGGCTGGTGACTGGAACGCTTGTACAGGATCAGCAGATTCCGCAACAAACCGAATCCTGGGAAAATTTGGCCTAGGGCAGCGCTGCGCGAATGGCGATCGACTGATCGAGTTTGCGGCCTACAATCACCTATGCGTCTGTAACACTAAATTCCAGCACCCTAAAAAACACTAGGTCACATGGTACTCGAATGATGGTAGAACGGCGAACCAGATCGATTATGTTCTAATTTGCGCACGTTGGATTTCTTCAATGCTCGACTGCAGGTCCTATCGTGGAGCCGAAACAGGGAACGCAGCAGGCACCGATCACACACTTCTTCGCGCAAAGCACCGACTTCACCTGCTAAGCCGCCAAAGGAAAACTCCTAGGAAGAGCTTAAACTTAGAAGCCTTTTGAAACCCGGCCCAACGTAAGAAGCTTATTGACGATATCGCTGAGCGGTTGGACGGGGGTGATGCATCAGTCGAACAACAGTGGTCCAGACTGAATACCGCTACTCAGACTGCGGCACCGCTTCTCGTCGCCGACGAGATTGGATTTCTCAGAACACCATCGAGCTCTCTGCCCGGGAAAGAGACGCCCGAATGCATGGTGCATCTGATTATCGCCTCTTTAGGAGAGCTGCTACACGATCAGCCCGCAAGGATCGTCAGTTATATTGGGCGGAAACCGCATCCGAAATGGGAGCCACATCAAAAATATGAGACTTTGGACGACTGTTTCACTTGATTCGTAGAGCATCTGGAAGCTGTGGTTTTTATACGAATCTTCGAGATTCGTCAGGACAGATGATATTTGACCTTCATCAAAAGATAGATAGGTGGGTTGAGCACTTCACTCAGCTACTGAACCGCCCGACATCTATCAATGCAGTATTCACTTCCCCGATAAATAGCTGTGAATACCCGGTCAACTGCGAGGCACCATCAGAATACGAGATATCAAGTGTTTTACGACGAATGCAGAATGGTAAATCGCCAGGTGAGGACGGAATTCCCGTTGAACTTATTAAAGCCTGTGCCGACGTATTATTATCTCCGCTACATCGGCTGTTTTGTTCGATCTGGGAGACGGAAGTTTTCCCATCAGACTGGGGGATGTCTATCATTCTACCACTGCCGAAACGTGGAGATAAATCTGTGTGCTCCAATTACCGCGGAATAAGTCTAATCGACACCGCTGCTAAAGTGTTTGCAACGCTCCTGCTTAATCGGTTCTCCGCCGAAAGAAATCTGCGCACCAGAGTTAACCAAGGTGGATTTCGCCCTGGGATGGGTTGCGTAGATCAAATATTTACTTTGCGCAGGATCCTCGAGCACCGTGCACGGTATCAACAGCAAACGATAGCTTGCTTTATTGACTTCCGCGCCGCCTTCGACTCCGTAGACCGTGGTTGTTTACGGGACATCATGCTATCGGATGGGGTTCCATTAAAGCTCGTCAACCTAATCAGAGCCTATTACAGCTCTACAAGGGCACGGGTTCGTGTCTACGGTGAAGAATCGCGTGAATTTAACTTGCACACAGGAGTCAGGCAAGGTTGCCCGCTATCGCCGGTTATGTTTAACTATGTCGTAGACTGGATAATGAACCAGGCGTTAACAGGGTATCAAGGGGTGCAAATTTCAACGGATCTATGGATTTCCGACCTCGACTACGCTGACGATATAGTCGTTCTGGGCGACAATACCGAAATGCTGCAAAGCGTTTTAGACCGCATTAGTGCCACTGCCGCGAAAGTCGGTCTTGAGATAAACGCGGCTAAAACCAAGGCATTTTTTATACCGACACACCAGGCATCCAGCCACTTCGCGTCCAGGGTTGTCCGATTGAATACGTTCCAGTCTTCAAATACCTCGGCTCAAGTATATTGCCCAATGGTCAGGCGAAAGATGAAGTGAAGTTAAGGGTCGATCGTGCTCGTAATGCGTTTTTGCAGTTGAAAGGCACCCTTTGGCGCAAGCCCGGGATCAGCCTAAAAACTAAGACGCGTGTTTATCAAGCAGCGATCCGCCCTGTACTGCTTTATGGATGCGAGACATGGCCTTTAAGGTCACAGGATGTACGCACATTAGAAGTGTTCGACCATTGGTGCCTTAGGGTAATCTTGGGCATCCGATATACTGACCGAGTATCTAACGCAGCCGTACGAGAGCGTTGCAGCGGACTATCTCCACTTTCCGCTCACATACAACGGCGAAGGCTGCAATGGTTTGGCCACGTCCTCCGAAAGACAGAAACAGCACTTCCAAAACTCGTCCTCGACCACAAACACGTTCGCACCTGGCGTCGGCGGCAAGGTGGTTAAGTGAAAACCTGGCTGTCAACTGTGAAAGAGGGTGTAAACTCCCTGGGTCTGCGTACCGTCTACAGAGTTCGCAGGTGGGAACAAGACTGGATCACGATCTGCAACGATCTCGCCTCCGATCGACGTGCGTGGGCTGGTGCGATCCGACACATCAATGAAGCCGGCTAATCCACCCGTGGAGCCAGCCGCACAAAAGTAAAGTAAAGTAAGTATGGAATGCCTGCTGCCCTGTCATCGGTCACCTGTCTCATAATGCAATCTATTGTTATGGAGAAGAGTATTGGTGAGACGATACATCCTTGCCTCACTCACTTACGAACCTCAAACTTCTCAGTGAACATTCAATTGTGAGCGACTTGGCATTCAAAATTCACATGAAAGGCTTTCATGAGATTTATGTTAAGATGTATAGTTTTCTTCGATACATGGGTTTAGGGTCAAAAAGTATCAAGATTAACTTGAAAATCTGCTGATTTAGTGAGTTCACAACATACTCTGGTAGATTGTTCCAATTAAAGCAAACTCGCACGGAAAGAAGATGTCGTCAGCAGTTGAGTTGTGAGTGAGGGACAGTTAGAATAAATGTGTGAGCTCTTGTCTTATGCGAGCCCCATAGATTAAACAAGCATTGAAGAGGGTGATTTGCGGCATTCAAAATATTGTAAACTAAAATCAAATCGCCCCGAAGATGACGACGAGGATAGTCGAATAAATTCAGGGTTTTGATTCGCTCGCTGAATGGTTTTCGGCTAAGTCCGGTGATTAGTTTCGTAGCTCGATGATATATTTCTTGCAAAGTCGCAACATATTATTTAAGCCATGGCGACTATGCTTGAACTGCATATTCCATCGTGGGCCTTACGTTTGTATTTATAATTTATATACATTTATATTGTATATACATTTGTACATATAGTTCGACTCCATGGTTATTGTAAAGTTAATCGATTTTTGATTCATAAACATTGAATCTACATTAGTATGACAGATGGCGTTTCGCCGGAAACCTATAAGTTACCGAATATCCGCTGCAGCTAAATCCTTCAAATGTAACATTGCGGAAAATCACAGCTTGTTTGATGTTACGTTACCTTCGAGGGCAGCCAGAGGACTTACTTGAGGGAACACACGAAGGATTCGTATATGAGCTCACCAATTTGTAGTACACGAATGTTGTGTGCATACCGGGCTCACCAAAATGTAGTAGAGTGACTACTACAATAACGTCCGACGACGGTAGAAAACATAACAGGACAATAAAGATTGTATCGCCGTAGCCAAACATGTACAACAGTACAGAAGAGCAATCACGTAACACGCGTGAAGTGTCAAAGTCAATAGTTTTTCCGGTCCAGAATAAGTTAATACAGAATTTTAAAAAAATTCTCGTTAATATTTATTTTTATATTGATGTTAAAAGAAAAACAGCTGAATTATTTGATTTAAATTTTTTATTTATATTATCGTGTGTAAATCAGCTAAAAGCTTTTGCTATACGACCACAACATTGTACTGCCATTGGTCAACACATTGCAGCTTTGTAATTTTGAAATAGTTGATACCATTTTTTCCACCTCCTGTAAAAAACCGATTAAATAATTTCTTGCACGAGAAATACCAAAATAAAACAGATCATGAAATTTATTTTTCATAGGTGCTCACACTTCAAGCTTTCAAGGGAATAAGGAAATATGTACCTAACTTACACGCGTATATGCATTTTTTACACGTACAATTTCAGGTTTATTATTCAAGCTTCAAAAATTTATGGTGGAAAAAAGCTTGTAGGTGAACAACACCACAGGCCATTCGTATATATATACATATATATAGTTAGAAAAAAATGTCATGTTTCTCGGTATGGTGGAAAAATTTGTTACGATAAATGTCGTGTTATTTAAACGGGATTTAGGGTGCAAATACTACGCATAAACATATCCAATTTGTTCCAGAAAATCTTTTCACTAAACGATTGTACAACACCTGACGGTACGGAGTTCCTTAAGAAACAAACGCGCTCAGAATATAAGAACCGACGGCAGTTCCAGTGAGAATTTGGAATATCAAATGCCAGTGAGTGAGTACGTGTGCTATGGCTTGACCGCAGGCGATATAATGCCTCAGAAAGTGCATTTTTGATTTTATTATTTTATAAGTTAGGATTAGATACAGTTGAACAAGTCTGCGAGGCAGTATCCAAATTAAGATGAACCAGTCGATCTTCATATGGCAGGTTGCGGAGGCAGCCAATCATTTTAGTTGCTCTGTGATAAATCCTCTCGATCAGCTTGATGTCCGATATATGCATATAATCATAGTATTTACTGATTCCACTACAAGTTATTTCGCAATCACGTACGCATTCATAAAAGTATGTTAAGGGGACGCAAGGAAGTAGGTTAATTAAAATCGAGTACCATAATATAATATTTGCTAGCATGGGAACCTTCGAATGTGATCGCCTACAGAACAGTAATACGTAGGTTCAAAGAAAGGTTTACTAATGTGAATATTTCCATCACACATTGCATAGCACCAAGAAACAACATATAGAGGTTCTACTCGGATTCCAAGTGTTTAGGAGCTATCTGAAAATACTGTCCTGCAATTGATCTGTAAACACGATTGCCTTTCATAGTTTGGACTGGTGTGTTTGAAAGCCGTAATCCTTTTATGTGTACACCATCTCATTAATATTATTCATTGTGTAATCTAATGTCGAATCTTCAGGAAAAATTTGCGGGGAAATCTCCATTCATTGAATTACTCTTTGAAATACTCCATCTATCTTATATCTCTACCTTCATGTAACCTATTTTCATAGTATTAGCGATTCATATGCAATCCGCGATTACAGTTGATCATACTATATTTTGTTTCCATTGGTTTCATGTTGAAATTCGCCAGCAGGGGAAGCTTATTTTCAAAATCACCACATCATGGTGAGATTTTGAGAAAGTGTTTATCGGTTAAATCGCATCATAAATAGGATCAACCTTCCCTTTCAACAATAACATTGTAATTTAAAACACTTTGATACTAAAATGTCGATCCAGTATCATTTTACGCAATTTACCTGGTAATTCACGTAGCTTGATGAACAGTACACCACCGTTTGAGAGGAAATGATAACAGAACCAACCAAACCTCATCAAAAACTATAGAAAAGTCATTATAAAGAGTGTTCTTCAAAAGTTTTGACAATCTTGGAGAGCATAGTAAGCGATCGTCTGTAGAATGTATAATCAGAGAGAGATGAATATGAAGTTGACTTGAAACAGTGAAGAAATGTTAAACAAAGTTTGAACTCGTAAGCCCTTGCTAGGCAAGGTTGACACGAGCAATCTGCTAAATGACGGGTTTAGGAACATCATCAAACGTAAAACATATCCATGAACACATCGTGATTTTTAAACTGTTCCGGTTCTAAACTGTGTAATAGAAATGCGTATTTGCGGCAATTCAACCGGTCAAGCAGTTGATAGAATTTAAGCGGATGACCGCGCCGAAGTAGGTTACAAGTGAGTACCGTACAAATGATAATTAGTGCTCCTCGTTGTTGTATGTAATCGACTGAATGTAGGTTTACAAATCCGATGAGCTTGGTCGAAGTGAATTTTCCAATAGATGAGTATCCTTTTTTCAACCAGGGATCCCATGCAGGTATGGCGTATTCGGAATAAGGATGAATTTAGGATGAAGTCCGCTCGCAAATGATATTTGGCATCAAAGGAACCAAAAGCTGTCCTTTAGAGTGAATTATCTTTCAGAGCGACATCAGCATGACAGCTTCTTTGTGAATTTCACTATCACGCATCATAACACCCTTTCCGTGCCAATTCACATAACAACATTCATGATTAATGAAGCAATCAATGGAGATGTCTACATCAAAACCCCTACTGAACACGATTTTGAGCCATATCACAAAAGGTAAGAAGCCATTGGAAATTTTGTTCTCAAAAGCGTTAACAAGCGAATAACACTTAACAAGATGAGATCAACTCAGCGTTTACCTTCGACCATGATCATTTTATTGACCTGAATACTGTTTGAAGTGATTGCATGTAGTAGTTTGCAATTGATTAGATAGTGTTGGCCGCCTTCTGTCGATGTCGACCATGGATATACATCTTAAGGTCATGCATATGTACAATAATTCTCAAATAATAGTATGTATGTATGTATGTATGAAAGCACAAGCCTTTTCCAGGCAAAGTGCCGCACAGTCAGAGACTGCACGTGGGATAAGATACTGTCAGGTCGCCCAGGCCTAGACAGATATGAGAAAGAAAATAGAAATGGTAGTGAGACTCCAGTCTGTTTCAGCATGCAGCTCACTACCTCTGGCCAATCCATTTAGCAGGGTGTTATCCGCAGAGCACAGAGTACTGCACGATTGCACATCCGTGCGTAATAATAGACATATATTTGAATCTGAAGGCGCTAAAAAAACGGTCTGGTATTTAAAGGTTGGTTTTATTAATTTACATAATGAAACAATGTGTCGAATTAAAGTCTCAAGTTTTCCACGCACTTTGGCCAAGGCTCTGCAGCGAGGATCTGAAACGGCGAATAGTATGGATAAAAGGTTGGATATACACAGAGTTCGAACGATTCTTGAATAAACTTTGTCATCAGGGCTCACTTTAGAAAATCGATAAATCGCTCGTCCAGCTCATCCGAAGTCGTGTCCCAATTGTAGTCCCAAACATGTAAATCCGAAAGATCTTCCTCTGAGGAGTTCCAATCTGAAAAACGGTAGAACAAACGGAATATTCTGACCTGTTTAGAAATAGTTATGTGAATGAAAGTAAGCGACAATCTGAATGACTGACTAATACTATGAGACTTCTAGACTAACTGTTCTTGTTAGCCTCCTTCGGTCGATGTCGACCTGGATTTACATCACAAGCGCATACGAGACTGATTCTAACCCTAAAGGGAATCGGGGATAGTGATGGTAACTTGCTATAGACAATCCTGGAAATAAGTTACTGCAAATGGTTATCGGTCGAAACAAAATATGTGCATAAATCTAGGCACGCATGAGATAAAAGCAGTAAGGGTGTAAAGATTTAGAAACTCAGGTGTGTGTGTGTGATGGAAATGCGTGTAAATGAGCATTTTTGATCACGATCGTGGGTTTAAACATATCTGCATGTGGTTGGGCACATGTTATTGAACAGGTTCGTCGTACCAACCTTATCCAACAGTGGCATACAAGCACAACTTGTTTGCCATTTTTCCACTGTTTCAAGCACATGCGGATCCTAAGCGTACTGTCCCTACCTGATGAGTGCAAACATCACGAAACCGGTCGTGGGGCGTGTGTGATCGAAATGCATGAAGATTAACATTTTTAGTCAAATCTGTTCAATAAAAGTATGTACGAATAAAATCGCAAGCGCGACCCAAGCATAACTGTAGAATAGCCCTAGACTGCAGAAGAGCTAAGATACTGTCAGATTACCTAGGCCTAGACAGGCATAACAATGAAAATAAAAATGGTAGTGAGACTCCAGCAAGTTTCGGAATGCAGCTCAACACCGGTTGCAAATTAATTTAGTATGTTAGTTGTACAGCACAGAAGCGCTGCAATAAAAAAGATATAAATTGATTTCCAATCGTTCGATTAATTAAAAGCAAATGCACGTAAACTAAACGAAACACATGCGTACCTTCTTTCACAAACTCTTCGAATTCTTTATCATCTTTCAAAACCCCAAGTGCCTCATCAACTTGCTTGTCTTCGCTACCGTTGGATGCAGAAGCCTATAAAACGAACGCACATTCAACAAATGACTATGTCATTTGAAATTTAACCAACATTGATTTTTGAGTGAATAAATAAATTACAGCTGTAAACACACAAATGGAACGTGGTATCAGAACCCCACGGAAGAAACATCGCAAACGACAAGGATGTGAGTTGTAGGCTACTTCCTAAATAAAAATCGTGAACTTCAATGTGTAAATGATTATAGTCGCGCCTTTGTCTTCCCTTTCACCAAGACATTGTTTAATTTGTTACCGTCCTCAGCTGGTTCATGGCCACAAAGAGACTGCACACTTTCTCTTCGTGATAGGACAGAATCACATAGAGCTCGGCTATAAACGGTCGTGCTCGTATGAACACTCTGAAACCTACAGGAGTACCATAGGCAAATGTCAGGCAGTTGAAGGCTTTCAAAATATAACAAGAAGGAAGATCACATAGCAGGTGGTGTGCGTTGCTAAATGATGAGTCATTCTTTCCAATTTACCAGCACTCGTCTCGATGTATTGGAAATGATACCTAACGGAGCACCAAGTTTGTTGAAATAGGAACAAAACTGTTAACCTGAAATTCCTGGAAAAGTATTGCAGGTAAATAAGGAAAGAAATAATGGCGCAAAGGCAAGCAAGTAGGTTGACCAGCACCGGGTTGTGAACATCAGCCAGATGACACACCACCTTCGAGTCGAATATCAGGGTTGGCGTAAGTATCAGTTTTCAAACTTAAGCCTATTGTTGTTCATATGGTATGACGTAAGACTGTCAAACGCACTGCCTCTCTGACCCACTGGTTGAGACTAAAGAATTGAAAATAAGTTGGTAAAATGTTGCTCAAGTATCCTCATCTCTGTGCGGCTGATTTTGGTCACGGATGTGCAATCGTGCAGTACTGCGTGCTGTGCTGTTAACACCGTGCTAAATTGATTGACCAGAGGTAGTGAGCTGCATGCTGAAACACGCTGGAGTCTCACTACCATTTCCCTTTCCTGTTCTTCTTCATCATATCTGTCTAGGCCCGGGCAACCTGACAGTATCTTAGCCCACGCGCAGTCTCTGACTGTGCGGCACTTTGCCTAGATCAGGCTTGTGCTTCGATACTATACTACAATTTGCCTGGAAACTCGAAAGTGAAAAACCCGACAGAAACAAACAATCCCTCAATGCCACATTCTCACGATATTGCGAGAACTCAAAAAACAGAATCAAGAACGGAGGGTGCAGAAATGTATTGTGATTGCAAAAAAATGACAACGAAACAATGTACATGATAGATTACAACCCAAGACGGCCAGCGGGGCGCTTGGACACGACGGGTGTGCCAGGAGTTCGCATGCCCGGAGTCGCGATGGGACGCCTGGAATAGAAGAACCAAAACGAAAAGGATGACGCAGCGAATTTGGGAAAACACAGCTGCGGATGCACACAAAAGTGCTTGTCGTCCTTAGTTGTGTATCAAGGTAGCTAACTCATTAATAAAAGATGGTTGCGGATTCATGGATATTTGTATTAACGTAGTGTAATCTCTAAATTTTGGAAATAGTTTGACTGAGAAACTGCCTAAATGATTCAACATTTTAGGAAAAAATACAAAAGTGAGTTCAATGTGCTTCATCATTACGTTGTGAATGTGCTCTGCTGTGCCCCAGTTTTTTCTGTGGTGTCTACGCTGGATTAGGTTGCCGCGTTATGCTTAGAAGTGGGTTCAAATTTGTCGAGTACAATACAGGACGGAGCGCTTCTTTTAGTGCTGGCAAACGTTTTAAGAACGCCACCAAAAAATGTTGCGTGCTTAAAAGGTTTAAAGCGCAGAGGTTTCCCGTGCGGTTAGGAAGATAATGCAAATCTTTGCTAGTAATACGGCATTGGAGAAACTGATTTCCTAGACAAAACGGAATGAAAAGATGGAAGCGAATGTAAGAATGAAAAAGATGACGGTTGAATAAGCATTGGATCTCAGCTTTTGTCCAGCAGGTTCAAACAGAAATGCTTCACAGTATTCTGTTGCTCACATCCCCCGAAAAGCTTCACATTGAATAAAATAAAAAGACATTTATTTGACGTGGAGCGTCCAAGAAGCGCTTCAATAGATCGGCTGAGAGATGCTGCATCACCTTCCTGAGTTTCACAATAAGCGATTGATGTACAATTTCTAACAAATTCCGAAGGTGCAAGTTAAGCGAGGACAAATGTAACTGTGAAAGGCTTGCTGATGACGCATACTCACAGGCGACTTGAACTGATAGAGGCTGTAAGCTCCTCTTTGCGACGGGACAACTGTTGCTCGGCCATTCGCATTTCGTGTTCCATGGCAGCCAGTTGCTCTTCGGCTTGCTTTTTCCGCTCCATTCGCGTGAGA
Source organism: Atriophallophorus winterbourni (assembly GCA_013407085.1). Classification (NCBI taxonomy): domain Eukaryota; kingdom Metazoa; phylum Platyhelminthes; class Trematoda; order Plagiorchiida; family Microphallidae; genus Atriophallophorus; species Atriophallophorus winterbourni. The sequence continues at coordinate 59,896 of JACCGJ010015558.1, forward strand.
TTGGGGTCTTTGACACTATGAAAAATGCGTAAACATTGATCAAAATAAGAAAATTCTACACACAAAAAAGTATTAATTATAAAATGTCAAATTAAGAGTCAATCAAAAACTAGACAAAGGTCCGAAATCAGAAAATGCAATCAATGGAGTATGAGCGCACAGGACACGCATTAAATCTCATCCAACTGCAAGAAAGCAGCTGTGGGCTAGTAAAGATCTTCATTCAGGGTGAGACGGGAACGGTTAGATTGTAAAGACCAAGTCGTGAGGGTCTAGGGGTAAGAGTCGTTATTGAAATGTGTTATACTAGCGGAATGTGCAGTACAGCAATGAACTAGCGGTCACTGGGATGGCATAACGAATCATAAATGGTTGCATTGTCTGTTTTGGAAGAATATGAAGTCTTTGAATTGGGGATCAAATATAAGAGGATAAAGTATGGCTATTCAAAAGAGAGTCAATGCATAATATGGGAATAAAAAATAAGCAAAATATTCGAAAACCTTTTGTTGGCAAAGGCAGTAAGTGAGACGGAAAAAGGTACGAAAACAGGGAGTTAGAGTGAGCCACAGACTGTTGCCATCGGTAATGAACTGCACAATTGCAGATCCATGTGCATTTCAGTACTGTGCGGGTAGCCCAGTGTAGAATCGATTTTCAACCAGTAGTGAGGTGCATGGAGAAACACGCTGGAGACTCAATGTCATTTTCCCTTTCTTATATCTGTCTAAACCTTGGCAACATGACAGTATGTTAGCACGTTGCCTGGATCAGGCTTGTGATTTCAGACATCATAAATACTGAGCTGCATGCGGAAACACGCTGAAGTCTCGCTGCCATTTTCATATTTTTATATCTTTGGGCCTCAACAACCAGAGAGTGTGTCAGCCAATGTGCAGTCTATGAGTATGCGGCACTTTGTCTGTATCCGGCATGTGAGTGAATACAATAACACACACTGGTGTTGAAGGAACCATCACATTAACCCTACGTTCTAAATCCCAATGGAATGATATGGATATAGTAGCAGAATTTCGTGAACACAAATTGGCATTTGAGCAGAGGTATAGGCAGATTAACAAGGCTTGGTGAAAGAAGGACACGGTTCACCGCGGCCAAAATAGAGATAGTGAAAGATTGGATACGAATCAGGTGTAGCTCATTGATAGAATGTTTGTGTGTGTTATACCAACCCTCAACTTGACCAGAAAATTACGATGGTTTAACAGATTATGGCTGAGGTGAAGAAGTGAGAATGACCGTAAGAATGTGTGTATGTGTAAAATCATAGGCGAGATTAAAGCAAAGTGTCGCACACTCAAAGACCGCACGTCGCTAAGATACTGTCAGGGTTACGGGGGATAGGTAGATTTAAGAAATGAAAATTGAATAGAAATGGCAGTGAGACGCCAGCGTGTTTTCGCATGCACTTCACTACTGGTGGCAAATCAATTTAGCACGGTGATAGCTGCACATCACAGAAGTACTGTACGGTTGCAGACAGATGAGTCCAAGTGAATGAATGTATGAAAGCACAAGCCAGATCCACACAAAGTGCAGCACAGTCTTAGACTGCACGAGGGCAAAGATACTGTCAGGTTGCCCAGGCATAGACAGATAGGAGACAGAAAATAGAAAAGGAACGGAAGAGAAATGGAAAAGATGAGTCCAAGTAAGATTACGGGAAACGATGACTTGGCACGTTTCTCTCTAGTAAGGTCTGTTGAGTTGTCGAGATAAACTAAGACGACTGCGCCATGCAGGTTATAGTAAACACCAGATCAGCACACATTCCGGGATGTAAAGGCAGGCATTTCTTTTCTGACCAGGTTGTAATTTCATCTAAAGCAGTAGATAGTGAGTTTGAATAGTCGTTTCTGGGTACTGCACATAAAATAACAACGTCGTCTGCGAATTTGAGAGTGAAAATCGAGTGACCGTGGAAGCACTGACAGGTATAGCCGAGGCAGCTCGTTGTTGAACCAAGTAACAGCGAATCAAGTATAAATCGAGCACTACCTAACACAAAACACTAAATCGTTCAGTAAGCGAAATTCGAAAAGAACGAACTGCAGAGACTGTCTGAGGATGGCGGCACAATCGATGGTTAGGACACAGCCCAACACGGTTTCGAGAGACGGGGCCAAATAACAGGAAGTGAATGAATAGAATCGAAACAAACACGGTAAACCATGATGTACCTGTAAAACATTGGTCCCACTCGAGCTAACCAAGTTCCATCAACCGAAGTCACGCATTGCATGTATTCCTTCGTGGTCATGATCAATTCGTGGTAGATGACATAATCAGGCGTGTAACCCATTCCGTATAAAGCGCTGGTTGGATGTAAGTGGCATGGCATACCGGTTCGAAGATTCACGTATTCGCCCAAACCCTGAAACAGAAGAAGGTGTGGGATAGGCGTAAGACACATGTTATCGCAACACAAAAGGTTTTTCGAAGTGGAGAAAACTTCAGGCATTTAACGATGGGTTAGACAAGTAGAAACTCGAAGTCCGGAAATAATTGATAATAATATGCTGTACATCGTCCAAACCTTAAATCCAACCTGGTCGTTACTGACAATGCTAAAGCCCCAGATACAAGCAAAGCATCCTGCTCGCGACGAAAATATTTATCTGTCTAGACCTGGGCAACCTGACAGTATCGTAGCCCACGTACACTCTCTCACTGTACGGCACTTTGCCTGGATCAGGCTTGTGCTTTCGTACGTGAAGCATTCGACTAAACTCTATAGAAAAAACTTCTATGTGCATGTAAACAGCTTATCATTAGTCAATATAGGAGTTACGAAGAAATGTAAAAGTTTGCACGAAATTTCCGTGGTAAGAAATAATATTTTAAACACGCAAGTTGAAACAAACGGGAAATTTCGTGGGCTACTATCAATTCGGGCAGATCAAACCGAGTTTTGCTAAATGGCGTGCAAAGAAGCTATCAGGGAAAAACGCAAGTTTTGACGAGTTTATCCAAATTAGCCTAACTACTCCTCTGAAAATGAAACAAGTTAAACCAAAATTTAGAGCCAGGTGATCGTTTGATGTCGGGTTAAATGAAGTTGAGTCCACAATTTCTGAACCAAGGTTGGTGTTTCCAAGTCACGTTTAGAATCAATATCACAGACAGATGGCGGGGAAGGTACAGTCTATAATTGTGTGGCAATTTATCTAATTCAGTGTTTGTGGTTTTGGGGTTGCGACCACGCAGGTGACAATGCAAGCATGATCGAAAACACAAATTTTGATTCGGGCAAAATGCCGCACATTCGATGGACTGAGTGAGACGAGATACCATGGAGTTGTACGTGAGTATAAAAGATTAAATACGGCAAACCCTCTCGGTTGTAGATCATTCTAAGCAATGCAGCAGGGAATCTACTCTGTTGCATAATTGCACAGATTGTACAAGGTTACAATTTATGCGCTACTGTTGACCATCAGTTAGCAAGCTGAAAACTGTATTATATTTCTCCTGTATGGTATGAAAGCACAAGCCTGATCGAGGCAAAGTGCCGCACAGTCAGAGACTGCACGTGGGATGAGATACTGTCAGGTTGCCCAGGCCTAGACAGATATGACAAAAGAAATAGAAATACTATTTCTATTTCTCCTGTACAGGCCAAGCCACGTTACATTGAATGCCATCGACACGCAGAGCACACTGGAGTTCCACAGCCCTTATTCATTCAGCACATTCAAAGTTTTACGGCTAATACGCAGTCTATTTTGTTTGGCAATAGACCACAAGTTCATAGAAACTAGTCAAAAAGAAAAAATACATGACACCTTAACTGGGCTAATTTGACAGCTATTTAGTTAGTTGGAATAGTATGTGTGTAAAACGACACGATACCTTGATACGAGCAGCCTGATGGAAGAATGTAGCACACAAACACTCCCGTACGACATCCCAATCGCTACCAATCGATCGTAGAACCATGTTGTGCTGCTCCATGATTTCCTTCATCTGTTGCCGAACTTCTCGTACCTTTCGCATCGCTTTCAAGTGCAAAAAATGCCTCGCACAGAAACCGGAAGAGTAGCCCGCTTTGCGCCATTGACTGAACACATTCAACAGAGTCAGGTGATCGGATTCGGGAACTTGGAATTTCTCGCGCGCGTTGTCCGATTCTTCCTCGCGACCCTTGGGTCGATAAAACACACTCGGCACAGAGAGCATCGACACAATGGTCAATATCTCCTCGGAACAATTCATATCGCAAGAAATGATGAGAAGTTTGGACAGCGCTGGGTCCAGAGGGAACTCGACCATTTGACGACCTAAGTTGGTCAAACTGCCGGTATTGTCCAAAGCGCCGAAAATCCACAGTTGGTACATGGAATTCAATATGTTATCCTGCACAATGACAAAATGGTGTTTTGAGTTGAGGAAAAGCGTCAAGGGCAAGTAAAAAGAACTGAAACCACATGTAATAGGATTCAAAATTTTGCATGACATACGAATAACTATAAAAATATACCATAATGATGGTTGTAAGTGATTAAGAGTATTATTATAATGAAAGGAGACGAACCAGACAACAGACCACATGGAGACAATCAAGAAAACAAAATGAGAAATAAGAACATAGAATATAAAATAATGCTTACGATACAAGGTACCTTCGTAGCGGTCCCAGTGCTAGATTAACCTTTCAGGAGCAAAACAAGTTAGTTATCGGTGCCTATGATCATGCTTGTACAGTTCCCAGACAAGGATGCCGGTCAAAGCCTTTGTATTCAATAATTGGGAAGTATATTATGAAGATAACTTTGACTGCTTTGGACCGTACATCGAATGAGGACACATTTTCTTTTTTCGAATGAAAAGTATCGCTGTCGTGCATTAAATGCAGACAAAGCTACCATACGGCGCTAGTCCGTTCAGCTGGGATGCGTGATAGTTGTAGCTGTACTTCACGTGGTCCAAAATTTGGTAAAAAAACCAGCGAGTCTCTATTCTCTCGTGCTCGATGATAGTAGATGGATGAGCTGGCTCATTGTCATTGGACACCAGTTGTAGGCGCAGACGAGAAAAGATACAATGAAGCTATATTAATACATTGATTCATGGTCAGTAGGTAGATAACTAGCGCACAGCGCGTTTATCTGCTAACTCCCTGCTGCCTTGTAGGTTGCACTTGGCTGTGCAAAGGCTAGAGAGGTGTACTCGAACAAACGCCAAGTGGTGCTGTGGACATCACTTGTACACTATCCCCAAGAAACTTAATGATGATGTCTCCATCCGAGACATCAATGAAGCCGGCTAATTCACACGTGGAGCCAGCCGCACAAAAGTAAAAGTAAAGTAAGTATTTATTCATGGCCGAAATTGATATAGCGCAATGGAAGGTACAAAAGGTGTGAACACTTCCGTTGATTCTCTGGTCCAATACCGTTTAGCAGTATAAATTTTTGATCAAAAATTTTAAGAATCACTCCTTAACAAGGGTTACTGTGTCGACTGGGGAATATCGGAATAATTTCATAAACTTCAAAAACAAAAATCGACAGAGCCAATCAAAGTATGCTCACCTGTGGAGGTGCATCCATAAAGTGAAAGCGCATCAAATCTTGAACACCTAGAGATTTGAGTAAGAGCACAACGTTGGCCAAATTGGTTCTCTGAATTTCCGGAATGGCTGTGATTAACATCTCTTCTTGGAATTGTCCAATGGTATAAAGTCGATAGCAGACCCTGGAGGACGAGATGAATATAGCAAGTCGATTGCCGCCAATTAAATCGATCACATACGACATACCAAACGAAAAGCAAACATAGATTATATCCAATCTATAAACAAATGGGCTTAAGTTTATAGTAAAGGCGATCGAAACACTGAACAGACACTGCTTGGGAGCTGCACGGATGTGTAATCGCGCAGTACTTCGGTGCTGTGCTGATAATACCGTGCTAAATTGATTTTTCGACGGCAGTGAACAGCATTCGAAAACAAAACAGAGTTTCACCACCATTTATATCTTCTATTTTCATGTCTCACATCTGTTAGGGCCTAAGCAATTTCGCCGTACCTTAGTGCATGTGCAGTCTATGATTTTGCGGAACTTTGTCTGGATGAAGCTTGTGCTTTCATTCATACATTCTCTGGGCCAGGAACCAATTGGTGTCGTACAGACACCCAAGACTCATCATCATCATCAGGAACTTAAATACGAAGAAATTGAAACATGTTGAACAAACTCACCGTGTTCTATTCAATTCATTAATCCTCGCAAGCTACACACAACTAAACACGAATCATTGACCCATGCATTTCTCAACGATGGTAAACTTGAGACTTTACGGAAAGCGCGACAAGAGAGAACAATCGAAACATGCGCTCACTCACCCTGGCCCTGTGCGACCCGCACGGCCGGCTCTTTGATTTGCATTCGCTTGACTGATTGGGAAAATTTGTAAAGCGTCCATACCAATTTTCGGATTAAACACTTTCAATTTGCAATAACCCGTGTCAATCACGTAACGAATACCGTCAACTGGGGAAAAAATAATAACGAGGTTTTAGAAATGAGGTTGGGTTGTGTAATCAGTGTAGAGAATTATCAATGAAGAGGATGATTATACATGGACAACTCACCCGTCAACGAGGTTTCGGCAATATTGGTAGCCACGACACATTTACGAACACCATCGTCAGCCTTCACAAATATTTTCGCTTGCAAATCACTTGGCAATTGGGAGTAAATTGGAAGGATGGACAGCGGAGGGGCCTCGTCTAAATTACTAAGGCGTTCTAAATAGTAGGAAAATGAGTTAAGTCGATATAAAAGACATAAGATGGATGGTTCTAGAAAGTATATCTACTGCATATTATCAATCTACAAAAAATGTGATACGGGTATGAATTCAACGTAGAATTTGCAGCAACACCCCCAAGACGTGATGCGTCGACAGAAGGGTGTGTATAGCGCAAAGATACGATTGATTTTCAGTCGCAATCGCAGTCTAACTGTTCATTACTTTGCCAATATTTGATTAAATCGTTTACATAAGTCAGATGGATGTGCGGCTTAGCCAAGTTTGAGTTCGTGTTATCGGAGGATAGACGAATAGCTGATTGAAACCAGCCCAACTCATGTTTGATTTTGCGGCGGTTGCGGATGGATACGTGACAACGATGTAATGCGTATTTTAGGGTTAATCAAACGGATAGTGGTACGCTGATTTGTATATAAATTCCAAAGACTCTTCATTGAAGCTGACTCATCCACCAGGAGGACATAGTCGCACAAAAACAGTGGTAATACAGGCAATGATGATTCTATTAGGCTAGTAGCATCCGTCATTAATCGAAGTGAGTATGAAAGCTTTATCGTTGTAGCGAAAACAAGCCAGAACAAAATTCTATCGTTAGGTAGTACGTAGAAATCGCAAAACAATTGAAGCAGCAGCCGCTGTCGAAAAACGGGAGAGAATCAGAGAGACTGATTACATGCGAGAAGAGAAGTCTGTTAAGTGCAGGTAGGCAGAAAACGCATGGCGACCAAAAAGCAAAGTGAAAATCATCGAAAGATTAGTTTCAGAAATGGTTTGTGAAAGTGCCAGGAGTCGACAGAGAAAAGGTACATTTAGGGTAGACAATAAATGAGAAACGGAGCACGCTGCACCGTTAAAACAAAGCATACATAAATACAAACAAAAATATACATACATACATACACACATACATACATACATACATACATACATACATACATACATACATACATACATACATACATACATACATACATACATACATACATATATACATACATACATACACCCTGCAAAATTGATTGGCCAAAGGTAGTGAGCTGCATGCTGAAACAGGCTGGAGTCTCGCTACCATTTCTATTCCACTACTATTTCCCCCCTCATACGTGTCTAGGCCTGGGTAACCTGACAGTATCTTAGCCCACGTGCAGTCTCTGACTGTGCGGCACTTTGCCTGGATCAGGCTAGTGCTTTCATACCATACCATACCATACATACATACATTCATACATACATACATACATGCATACATACTCCAGTGTTTCAGCATGCAGCTCAGTACCGGTGTCCAATCGATTTAGCACATACATGCAGACATACATACGTACATACATTGGGAGTGAGTTATCAATAATAAAACACGTGTGCTATTACGTTTAGCGGCTATGGATATCCAAACTGGGCTTTCATAGTGAACCTCAGAAGCTTTATGACAAGAAAATATCGCGTCACTGACCGAATATCTAGCTGGCAGTAAACCAGATACTCACCTGCTATTAATTCACAAGTCACTTCAATGTCTTCTTGACCAGGCATGAATATCAGTATATCACCTGTGAAGTAAAGAAAGGAGCAGGTTGAGAAACGTGGCAAATCCGAAAATAGCACTAAAATATAAAGTTTTTGTTTTCAGGTGTGGAAATGAGCGTGAACGCCTAGTGAAAGCGGAATCACTACGTTTATGCATGTACGATGGATTGGAGTCAAACACAATTTTATACGAGCTCAAAGGATGAACGACATCAAATTGTCAAGGTGTAACGATAACATTGCATACCTGTTGGTAGACTGTCGGAGTTCAGAGTTCGACACAACGGAAGAGAAAATCAACGTAAAACTGGCACATTAAAAAATGTCACAGCACACCAGTGAAAAACTCCCTGTTGAGTAGCGTTAAAGTCGACTAGTCGGGACAGAGAAACTAGACATACACCACATTACATGGAAAATGGGGAAGGACAAGCAAAATTGCGGATTGGCAAATTAAAATTTGATTTTCTTTTGCTCAAATGATAATTTGTATTAATGTATTAAAGCACAAGCCTGATCCAGGCAAAGTGCCGTACAGTCAGAAACTGCACGTGGGCTAAGATACTGTCAGGTTGCCCAAGCCTAGACGGATATGAGAAAGAAAATAGAAATGATGATCTACTATAGAATATACCGAAAAAATCGTAGTACATCAGCCAAAACAACAAAATATTTACGCTTTGTTCCACCACCGTAAAAACTAATTGCGGAAAGGGCCCAGAGATGCCGGTATTGATAAGGCAAGGCGGGAGTATTATACTGGGTTCAAATGGAACTTACCGTCGGTCGGTGAGCCCAGGTGAACTTGTATTGCTTGCTTAACCGCACAGTCCACATAATCCATCACAGTGGTTTTACTGAATTGGATATCGACGGGAAACGTACGTCCGGGGATACGGAAAATGGGACAGTCTCCAAAAAACTGAGCAAAGCGATCTGCATCCATGGTGGCTGAAGTGATCAACAACCGTAGATCATTGCGCCGACTGACTACCTGCAAAACATTTGGCGAAATGGCATGAAAGTAATTCAAAATAATATTTCCAACGCAAGAGTATAAGTACATTCTATGAACGTGACTCACATCTCGCAGCAAACCAAATAGAACATCCGTGTTGAGTGAACGCTCGTGTGCTTCGTCCATGATGATTGCCGAGTACTGGTCCAGGTCCGATTCGCGAAGAGATTCACGCAGCAATATACCGTCTGTCATGTACTTGATTAGCGTGGCGGGCGAAGTGCAATCCTCGAAACGAATGGCATATCCAACCTCTTCACCGAGACGCGAGTGCATCTCTTCGGCGACACGGCGAGCCACAGACATGGCGGCCACGCGGCGAGGCTGTGTGCAGCCAACCATACCGTAGGTGGTGTAGCCATCCTCGTGCAGGTATTGTGTCAGCTGTGTGGTCTTACCACTCCCGGTTTCACCAACAATGACCACAATCTAGAATTACGTTGATAAATTGTGTCAGTTTAGGAAAATAATCAACATTGTACGTTGCATTGTGTTGCGAAATATAGCAAGATAGAGAGTGAAACTTGCGGATGGATGATGGTGAGATTTGCTGAATAACAACAGAGTGGATACAGATAAACAAGCCCTGATATAAGCTATGCAGGATTAAAACGGGTTCTCCTAAAAAACAACCCAGTATTTTCACTCCACATAAGGCTGATAATGGCCCTTGTGGCCGATGGGTATTTGCCGGTTTCATTAGCACGGGTCGGTGCATCATCATCACCAATATCATCATCCGAGACAGCATCAAACCGGTAGTATGTACCGGATGGTTAACTGCCACACAACCATGAAAAAATACAAAATTCTAAAAGACGAGGAGGCACGAGACTTGAAACGATACGATCTTTGTAGGTGAATGAGAACAAACGAATTTGCACGAGGCGCCTAGACCTCAAATACGATCAATTAGTATCGTGAACAAGTAAAGCACGACAGATTCCTCATGGCTTTCACTGCAACGCATCATAACAAGCTTTTCCTCTTCAATCAACTTAGCAGCATACAAGACTAGATAAACACTCTAAGAACATGTTTACTGTAAGACCACCCCTGAAGAGAGTTTCACGAAAAATCTTCAAGCGTAATTAGCCACTGCGATATCGCAACGCGGGAAACACAGTCCGGAAAACAAAATGTGGCGGCTTTAGCAAGGGTACTAGTTAGACTTAAGTGGTATATGCCATGTGGCGGTTTGGCCATTATGCGTCGGTGCAGAAGAATCCGTTTCAGCGGTCGGTGTTCCGGCATCCAGTGGCACCCATTGAACTGGGTGCTTGGCAATCACATTAATTCTCAAAACGGTTGTCATTACCGATTTCATACGTGGGTGCAGTGCGAATTTACAACAAGAGCCGTGATCGACCCACGATCCACCAGGAAGACAAACGTGTTAACGGGAGCACCACAACCACGACCCTTTGAGAAAATAAAGCTGCCAGAGGACACCCGAATAACTTATGTATAACCCTTCTGGAAACGCAGAACGGTTGCTATGAAGTGAGCTGTGTTGCTCATCGCGTTTGTGTGTAATAAATGTTGTCGAACATATGAACGGGTGTAATGAAAAACGTTTCAAATAAACCGCAGGAATGATTTACATTCAATAAAGGAGAACATTTTGCACACAACATAAAACGGGGAAAATAACCGATTCTTAAACAGAATCGAGACAAACAAAGTTAAACTTGAATGCCACTGTTATATAGGGTTCTTACAAAGAACCACGATGTTCAAATACAGAACCCCATTATAACAGTGGCATACAAGTTTAACTTTGTTTACCGCTTTTCCACTGTTTCAAGACTCACTGAACCTGATCTTACTGTCTCCACCTGACGACGGCAAACAGCCAGAAACCGGTAGTGGAGTGTAAAGGATGGGGATGTGAGCACCACAATACATTAGAATCGAGACAGTTTAACACTGCGATATGAAAATTGAAGACCGGTTAGATTTGCTCAAAGTTGTGAAAAAAGTGGCAACAAGAAATGAGATCAGCTTTTGGGTTGAAAACAAAACAATCAAGACATTTCGGGATATATAGGCGCAACTTGGTATGATTAATACACGACAAACGATGGTGGAAGATCGTGGGGTTCTCGTATGTACGTCCAACAACTACTACACAAGCTCGGCGAACAACATTCACATCCTGAGCTACGAATATTCTTCTCCATTGCTGGATTGAATGTTTTCCTTTTAATATAGAATCTGGATATTTCTGCTATGAGCAAGGAATGATTTGTAATCATTGCCTGCGCTCATTTCTCGTAAACCTGCCGTGTTAAATCGGAAACAGCAAGCACTATAGTAAGTAGCATGGTGAAGCATGTTAGCGGTTATGCAAACCGCTCTGAGCATGGTAGGAATCGCGTTTTTTTCCGACTGGAATTGCTTCGTCACGCAATGTGAGTGAATGATGAAATTAAAAGGAAGGCTGGTTGAGCCTTATGCCAAGTCTAGCATGAGGAGAAAATTGCCTGTAATGTGGATTGCATTGCATCTTTGGGCTTGCGGTAGTGTGTCTATTGGAAATGAAATACACCAAGCTAATGCAACTTGAATCTGAAAAACGCATACAGGACAATACATCACACTACGAGTGCGGGGAATGTTTCAAGAAAACGGTAACTATGAATGCTAGAAAAGCTACATTGTAAGGACGTATAAAATTACAAGCAAAGTGTACCGTGCTTCGTATATGGATAACAATGCTCTTTTCTATTTTTATTTCCCCCTCAGTGCAGTCTCTCACTGTGCGGCACTTTGCCTGGATTAGGCTTGTGCTTTCATACCATATGGATGAAAAGCAAACAGATACAATTGTTAAGATAAAAAGAAACGAGGATTGAATCAGGATTGAAAAATGTTTAAACTAGCACAAATCGGACGAGCGTGGTGTGGAAAAATTAACCAGATGAGGCAACTGACCTGATGCTCTTTAATCATACGGAGCAAAGATGATCGAACAGAAAAGACTGGCAAAAATTGTCGTTGCTCTGCAAGGGACTTGTGTTTGGCAAAATCGCTGACCGCTTCTGATTTAATATCGCCGACCTTGTCAGCATACGTCTGAGTCTGTCGATGCGAATCTTCCGTCCACTTGTCCTCGGCTTCCTCGGGAGGTTTGATCCCCATGACTTCACCAATCCTGGTGCCAGCCAGCTGCCACTCTTTTTTCTGTGCTCGTTTCCGTTCTTTCTGTTCGCGAAAGTACCGGACCATGGCGCTTCCTTTTTGCGCTACTTTAGCCATCACACTGTCCGGATCCTGAAAGGAAACGCGGTATTTCGACCGAAATAATATCACGGTAACCTTAATTTTTATAGCGCAGGCACTTGAATATTGTATAGTAATCCGGTTTGATTATAATCAACACGACCCATACGTAATGATTACACCAGAGTCAGTGAAAGGTGAGTAATTGAAAAGTGTGTGAATCCAAGGCCAAAACAGGATTTTTGCTGAGCAAAGTTATACTTGAAAGACACTGTTAAATAGGGTTCGTAAAACGAACCAAAAAGTAACAGCGGGGGATATGAGCCTAGCACTAAATAGGATTTGAGGATATATTAAATTTACTTCCTGGTAATGAAAATTATTAGGGAGATAGTTGCTAGTACCCGCTGCGATGCACACACTTTAAAATACATGAGTGAAAAGAATGTTGATGACTACGTAGACTGCAGCGATTGAAAGGGGAAACGATTTGTTAGATACGTATATGTATGTATGTATGTATGCATGAGATACCGGGAATTGTTGTGACACTTTTGTCTCAAAACTTTTGGTTACACCAATTGTTAATAAACTGGATCACATGTGGAAATTATCAATCAAGACAGACAAGAAACATCGTTCAGTCGACAAATTGATATCGGGATCTGTCGGTCAATTAGCTTTAAATTATTTGATGAAATTTTTGTAACTGCTGAAAATTCGTTTATATGAATAAAGCCAATTTCTTCTTCTTCTGCTTCCTCAAATCATAAGCCTGATCGAGGCAAAGTGCCGCACAGTCAAAGACTGCACGTGGGCTAAGATACTGTCAGGTTACCCAGACCTAGACAGTTAAGGGAAAGGAAAATAGCAATATCAGTAGGACTCCAGTGTGTACACGCATGCAGCTCACTATATGTAATCAAGAGTAGACGGTGAAAGTCGACTAGCTCAAAAGTGATAATGGATGCCACGCAGCGCTCTTAGATAAAAACATTTATTATTCCTGTGCCTGTGTGACTAGTCACCCCCTCCCCGTTCTATATGGTGTTTAGTGGAAGAAATGCTACTTAAATACGTCTCTATATTTGGCTGCCACGTGTGGCTTGACTAAGCTTCGTGTAAGCAGCAAAACATTACTCAAAAACCATTCGAGTCGATTTTTATCAATTTTTTTATGACAATGACAGCGTGATCAATCCAAAACATCCTTCAATACATTACAAGTACAAAATGTAACGGTGTACTAGCTAATATTCGAATGAACGTAAAACTGAATATGTTAGAAACCACTAAAAGTATCCCAGAATGTGTGGAACCTTGCTTGAGTCTGAGCTTTTGTCAGGTTTTTCAAAAACAATTTAATTCATATATACTGTGGATTAGTGAACGGGTATAGTCTAACCAAAGCCTCCACTAGCAATCAGTTGAGAAAATATACTCTTCGTAACAAAGCGGGATAACTTTGTCATAAGAAAACACGCACAAAAACCGATATTCTAGCACGATAGAATGCACCGTCCACGCACCTTGACAGGAATGACAGGTTCCGGTTGTCGAGTGAATACGATTCTCCCGTCCAGAAATGGCGGCAAGATGTTTCGTACGAGCAAATGAACGCGAGTTTCGCCTTCCTCGTTGAAATCTTCATCCTCGGCGAAATCCAGCCGTTGAACAACACCAGACCGCAACATCCGATTGTGCTCCCAAGCCTGGTTGTCCTTGTGCACTTGGACAGCCTGTGCAGTTAGACGTTTTTTGTTGCGCTTACGTCGCTCCTCCAATTGCTTCTCTTTCTTTGCAGCATATTCCTCTGGAATATCTATTTCCAAGACAGAAGAAAATCGAGGGTGAACATCCGTGTGGTCGCATTAAGAGTGGGATTCCGAGGAACCTAAAGTGACCTAACGATGTGTAGAAAGTCGATGGTAAAATGGCGACGGTGTGCCGGACTGGCGTCTCAACACACAACTTCATTGTCCAAACATTTCGTTTCCATTTATCTTTTGCTTTATTGTATTCTAAGCTGTGACATTTGGCACGTGGCTATCCACTTTTCAACGTCTCCCAGCCATTGTAATTCATTGCATTTCAAACTGTATCCCCGACCGACTAATTTGTATTGAACTCAAATACACGACGTAATGCCAGCTGGTTCTTCAGACCAAAGCCATACCACGTCTTCCTTCCATCTTTATTAGCTTGTACTAAAAAAGATGGAAAGAAGCCGTGATATGGTTTTGATCTGAAGAGCCAACTGGCATTACGTCGTGTATTTGAGGTCAATTCAAATTGGCACCATACTTTGTCACTCCTGAATTACAAGATTCGGTTGCACAGCTGTTTTTAACGGTCCGGTAAATAACATCACGGGGAGACAAATCGAAATAGCAGCCTTCTGCCGAACTACCGCCAAAACACAACAAAAACTTTACGAGATGTTGTGGAGTCCGAGTAAATAGAAGTATTCATCGAGACCAGTTGCTTTGAAACGTAAAAGCGTCTTAAAAAAGATGAACATAAAGTGAAAACGTACCAATTCCCCATTGTAAACTACAGCAACGAAGTGTCACAAATAAAACCTTGGCACCGTTTCATTGTGTCCCAAAGATGCACACAACACCACATTATCAGTGTATGAGTTGTGTATTTGTAGTATGATTCTGGTGTATAACTTGTTACTAGATGTGTATATGAATAAAATCTGAAGCCTGGATCAAGGTAGTGTTGCACACTTAGAATCTGCGCGTGTGCTAAGATACTGTCAGGTTGACCCGGGCTTGACAGATATGAGAAAGGCGAAATCGCACTGAGGTTCCGTGTTTCCGCGAGCTTGTCAGGGGCAAGTCAGTTTAGCACAAAGTGACCCACAGCGTACAGAAGCACTGCACAATTGCACATTGGTTATCAGCACAAACGAAAATAGAGAATGAATGAACACCAATCGTTTACATTAAGAACTTGGTTTATGGTGAGATTAACTGCAAGTCACCAGCCTTACACACCTATCTTGTGGTTAACGTCTTTTGGGGCCAGATACCTAGAATTCCTAAGGTTAAAATGAAAAAAATAGTATATTTTGTGCACTACTACTGTTGCAAGTTCATTAAATTGTAAACTCGGGTGACAGTTAACTTTCTCACATATCGCCGCGGAAATTTACGCGAGATTACCTATGCGTAGGGAATGGGTATGTTTATTGAGTAGAACCTACCAGCAAAAGGGTTGTTTTCCTCGTCATAGCCTTCATCCATTTGATACCAATTTCTGTCAACACGTTCATTCTCAGCCATCATTTCTTGATCATCTTCGGGATCTCGGGGGCTTTTATCAATCCTCTGGGTTTCCCCGGTTCTCAATCTATCTGAGCGAACAGATCGACCCTGACCACTGTCTGATCGGAATGATCTAGAGCCATGTGGTCCTCGGCCGTCTCGCCCGCTGCCCGCTGAATGCATCCAAGCGTTGTGTTTAAAAGTAGGTGTGGGCAGAGGAGTATAAACATAGCGTTCCTTGTTGGAGTCAGCTGTTGTTGTTGTTGTTGCTGATAAAGAGCTACGCACGGATTCAGCGGGACTAGAACCCAGTGCTGAATCCTCCCAACTCCATTGTCTTGCCGAATGTCGACCGTGGGACAAATCCACCGGAGATTCAAAGCGGTCCAAATTGGCCGTATTGGGTCCACTGGAAGTACGTGAACTGCGATGCGTCGGGGTCTCGTCTTCCCATTCCTTTTGTCGTCGACGTCGAATACTTTGTGACTCACGGTCGTTTGTTATGGCAAAGCTACGATCTAAAGTATAAACAGTAAATTTTGGTACGAAAGAAAACGTGAATAGTGTGGTGTGATGGAAATGCATGCAAACGAATATTTGGTGAATAGAGCAGTTTTATGAGATGAAGCTTCGAAAACAAATAGCTGCGTTCCAGGTTTATATGAGAATTAAATCAGATGAAGCAGAAAGTGACGAGAAATAATTTTTCCGAAGCGGATTCTTTCGGTAACGTGATAAAGTATATGAAACAATATCGTAAAAAAGGTGTGTCGACAATTTGATTATTTCGAATACGTGTGATTTGCAAGAATGCTTCCTCAAGTACAGCAAAAGTTTAGTACGCTAATGGGGAATTTATGGAAATTTGACAGTGTAGAGGCATGGCACGCTTCTCTTGGTATTGGGTGATATGCACATTTTGTGCATTGGGCTAAAATGTGGTTCATTTTTACAGAAAAGTAGGAATCAGTTTCAACCACAATGCCCAGTAGTGACAAAAATTTAGTCCAAAAGCTCTATGTGGTTTACTTAATTAGTACTCTCCTTTTCATCGGTAGTAAGAAGTCTATAGAAATTGTTGAGCATAAAGGTGTGGAAAATAGATAAGGTGCCTCGTAGAAATCAGCTATCTAGACAGATTGTCCTGCTATATGCAAAGATTTGTAACAGTTTCGAATTTTCCCCTAGCATTATGCGTTCGAAACCGTTAGATATGCAACCTAGTGAGTAAAGTAAGAAATCTCAAGCGATTTTCACAAAGTGATATCAGTATCCTAACTGAAGACAGGAACAGGCAAATTTTGTTCAGAAAATGGCTCTACCTTGTAGGCACAAATTTTAGCTAGTACAAACATCAATGTGCCACCTGGGGATACCGTTCTCGAGGCTTCTGTCATGTAAAGCGAATATATCGCTTAGCGCTATCGGTAAGAGGTTGGACATTAGAATCCCATCAAGTGTAACACCCTGCTAGGCTCTCGTCATATTTTTAATAAAAGTAGAAGTCTAAAATCGGGCAAATGAAGCCAAGATTATTATACCTACGATTGCAAGAGGATTCTGGGGCAATAGACGTTTCGGTTTTCAAACATTTAAAAAGACAATAACCAGAAGAATTTGATTTAGATGAAACATTTCGTTAATCGCTGAAAAGCAGTGAAATATCAAATTCCTGAGTTCTCATTGCCAAAGTTTTTAGTGATGAATAAGACAGATAAAGCACTATATTATTAAACGTTGGGCAGTAATAATGCTGTTCTACAGCAATTGATGAAATTAGGTTGAATTCCGTCGACACCAGGGGCATTCCCATTCGCTAAGCGGTTGATTGCCTTGTTGCGCTAATCAATCGTTGTCAACCGCTCAACATTTTCAGGTAAAACAGTACTGTCTCAAGAGTAGAGAGAGGAGAAGTACTTTACCCATCTTTCCATCTGCTGAGATTTGTCCACAATCGGGTTATCAGATACAGACTTAAGGAAGACGTTTTAAGTTTGTTTGGACCAATGGCTCTTTTGATCCCATCATACATACCGTGAAGATTTCCGGTGTCCGCAGCTTTTTAGATACTTAGGCTAGTTTCAGTCTAATAGTCATTTGCACATCGTCTTGCAGTCTGTTGGACCTTATATCTAGCTGCTATTAGAAGTCGTAAGTTTTCATCTATTGGCATACCTTTAAACCAAAAGAATGCTGACCGTTTCGCATCCAACACAGCAGTCATCACAGAAGCTTTTGCTTCGAACCAGTCGCTCGTTCGAGCTTTCTTTGGACCGTAAGTGGAAAGTGCGACTCGGCATATGCATTTTTTATCGATTCCCAGTTGTCTGAAACCGAGTCGATTGGGGTTGTCTTGTTGAACTCGGCTGTGAAGGTTTTTGCAAATCGCGCAGCTAGATTAGGTTCGCACATGCGAGTGACGTCTATCCCTGGCTTAGCAGACAATTTGGTGAGGTGAACTCTCGTATGGGGAAGCTTCAGTTTTGCACAGATTAGTGAATTATCAGTGTCGCAGTCTGCACTTTGATATGATCTGGTGAAAAGTACGCTTCCCATACTAGTGCGCCTAACAAGAATAAGAGAAAACCAATACCAATGCTTAGAGCGATGATGTTTCCAAGAGACTTTATGCTGTGGTTTTGTTTGAAAGAAAGTGTTATTGGCACAAGGACTGAACTGTATGCACAATTCTAATAGGCGTTTGCCATTTTCATTGGTTTTACCTACTCCGAACCTTCCGAGCCAGTTTTACCAAGACTCGTAATCTGCACCAACTTTGGCATTGAAATCAACCAATACCACTACACCGTTTTTTGTGGCACGTTTTTGAGGACTGTTGTGAGGTTATGATGAAAAGCGTTTTTTCGGCAGGCGTCGCAGAGAGCATCGGCGCAAAAACGTTGACCAACGTAATAGTACCAGTAATACACTTAAGATTTAGAGTTAAAATCTGTTTGCTCCAGCTGCTGCTCGATTAGTACATGTTATATAAAGGCTTTATCACAGGAACATGTGAACACGATGTGACGTAACATAGAGAAAACAGTGAATGGTTAGTGTAAGGCAGAGAGAATGAGGATGACGTTCATTGACCATTCAGAAATCGTTTTCCTAGTGAGATTCCAAACACGCTCGAGCACATGGCAAGAAATCTTGCAGGTGTAGGCCTAGATAAGAGGTTCTTGTGTAGCATAGTGCTCGTTTAGAAGCTGTTTACATCTAAATCGAAACAAATACCTAAAGAGCTAAAATGATGCAAATTACCCGTTTTGAAAAAATACTTTGTTTATATCCGCGATCGATCTATTGATCTCTTAAACGCTATACGACCTCTTGTCAGCTTTATTAAAATGGAACGCGTTGCGTTCAATTCGTATTTACTGACCAGACAACAATGGCTATGTATACTTATGACGGTCGAAATCCACTAAGATTGACCAGTGAGTTCACATACCAGCATCACGATAATGTTTATCATGTTCTTCGTCCCTTGGTTTCTTTGACGTGGAAGAAACCAGTCCGGCTTTTTCTTTTTCATACTTTTCACGTTCACGCCGACGCTCCCTTGAATCTAAAAAGTCTCTGCTCACTCCACCTTGATTTGAGGGTGTTTCAATTCGGCGTTCGCGATATGTTCTAAAAATTTGAAGGAAGAAAGAAGTCGCATACCTTTCTTTTCCTCCACTTTCACGTTTATTGAAAACGTTTTGGGAATTTTCTAAGCGCTTCTGTTCAGCTAATTTATCGAGTCCAAGAAGAGACGCTCTAGGTACTTTGAACTCTTCTTTTTTCTTTTTTACATAAAAAAGACCCCCACCAGCTGCGCCATCCGAGCCGGCAAGTTGATCAATGGTATCAGACAAGTCCATTCAAAAGGGTAACTGAATGATAAAAATAAAGAAACCCGATTGAACGGTGTGTGTAATAACGTGTCTAAACTGAGCCAGAAAATAAAAGTAGGATTTAATAGAGGACCGCCGTAATCACGAAATAAGGGAATTAAAGATTGTTAGAAAATCAGCAGTGTTGCCGGTGTAGTTTGAAAGGATTTAAAAGTGGAACATATGAACAGAAAATAAATGCTTTCGGGTAAAAGACATCAACTTCATAATATCCGTGGAAATGATGACCGAAGTCAGCTCATCGGAAAAGTAGTGGATTTTTTACAATGTGTAAATTTGTTGTTGAAAATTTTTATGTGAAATTTGTAGAAAATGTTTAGTTCTTTTACCACTAGTCTTAAGCTGAAATTTCGAACATTTTCGAATCAAGCTTTGTATTTTTTATTCAAAGCCACGTTTTTTTGCTAATTTTGTGGCAAAACCAATATTGTTCGCTCAAATTGAGCTAAGATTTCGAATCGGAAACGTGAATGCCGGGCAGACAAGCAAGGATAAAGGAAATATATACCGATGTTGATCCTCTGTTATTACTAGAAAAGTGTACACATATCCTTTTAGGACACTAATGCTTGAAACATTTGAACGTTCGACGCTCCATTAGGGGAAATAGCCCTACCATTTCAGACGTGTCTTCGTGGCAAATTTTCTGCCCACGTCTGTGTGGTTTGTGGCGACCAATACGGTCAAAATTAAGGAGATATTGTCGCGCTGATGAAATATGCTGGATGAAGGAATCGCGTCTCATCAAATTCTCGTTAGGAAAGACGAAAAGAAATTTACTGAATTTGAGTTTTATAACAGACTGTATTAATTTTACCGGACATCGTTCTGTGTAAGGATTGGTTTAGCTAGCTTCAATCATACTATCGATGAGTTTGATTGCGAAGAAAATTTCATTGGAACATTTATTTATGTTGACAATTTCACGGTTTGCGGAAAAGATCTCAACGAGCATATTTGAAATTCGCTCAACTGCCTGACGCTCAACCATTGAAAGTACACCTTCGTAGTAAACTAATTCCGTTTATTGAGATATAATTGCATTCAATAAGAATCAACATGACCCACATCGTTCAAACCCTTGATTATATTCTCCAAATCATTGACTAAAATCACAGCAAGAAGTAGTTTATGTTGGCACACTATTCAAAGCGGAGTTATTTTAATGTTGCAATAAGAACACACGCGTATTCATAAAACGAAGTTTCCGTTGCCCAAAGATAACTTGGATAGTGGAGTGCCTCAAGACCTATTGCTTGGTACACTACCATTTCTTATTTTTTTGAAAACGACCTGGCAGTGTGCTTGAGTTCACGTTGATTTCTGTTTGTTGATGACGTTAAAATTCTAGGATCCCACAGCAGAGATACGCTTATCTCGGATTCAGATCACCATCATTATCATTGACAGCATTACACCGGTATGCATGTATGATGTATGAAATCACAAGCTTGATCCAGGCAAAGTGCCGCACAGGCAAAGACTGCACGTGGGCTAAGATACTGTCAGGTTGCCCAGGCCTAGACAGATAAGGGAAAGAAAAATAGCAATGGCAGTGAGACTCCAGCGTGTATTTGTATGCAGCTCACTACCGTTGGCAAATCAATTTAGCACGGTGTTAGCTATACAGAAGTGCTGCACAATTACACAGCCATTACACCAGTAACAAGTAACAAGTGCTTAACTGCCATACAACCGTGACAGTAACATAGTATAAAAGACATGGGGAACGGTGGGACCTAAAAAGTTACTGAACCTATAAAAGATTAGGCACAGACAAGACCGCAACTGAACACTATTTTTAGAGACATCACTAAGGGTAAAAAGCCAGTGTGAACTTCAACCTCTACGACACCAACCTGTAAGACGGGTCGCACCAACCGCAGTTAGTTTAATAGTCAAAGCCTTCATCTGCTTGAGCCCTTACAACGACACCATTCTGAGTTAGGAGTTGCAAACAAAACCGGGTTAGGAAAACGATAATTTCTTATTCGCAATATGTGGTCTAACCGGCGAAGTCTGTTTACGTTAACTTGTTTTTCGATGTCTACGTCGCTACCAAAGATTATATTACCGATAGTTGCGTTACGTATCCGATGGTGCCAAGTAACTCCAGCGATGGTGCAGAGATAGCGATTGTCGGAGAACTGCAAACGTGTCAAGGTCGTTCAATCTAGGCACGCCAAACCTCGCACTGTTTTGGAAGTATTGATCGTTTTTGAATTTGAATCAATATAGTAGTTTGGCTTCATTAGCTTAGTAGCTTGGCTCAGTAGCTTGCTTGAGTTGTAAATAAAACGAAGCATTCTGCCAGTCGTCTTCTTCCCACTTTCGTGAGTGTTGGGTCAGCCAGAACTCGCTCCAAAAACACAACAAAACGCATCACTTTTTCCCTTCTCAGTGTCCAGGTTTTACATAAGCAAAACCGCACGTACCAAACAAACAAACAAACCTGTTTAACGCCACAGATTACCCAAGTAACGAAAAGCTACCGTGGCTCTTGAAATGCAAGTTGAGATCTCCTTATTTAAACAAGCATTGCAAGTAATTCAACTACCCAAATAGGTAAAACAATCTACAGTCGCAAGTTCTTGATGATTTAGGCTTAGCGCTGTTGCGATTGGATCAATATCCTGTACCAGAACTTTGCACATGGAAGGTGCAAAGCGCATACCGAAGGATGGTATGATACTGCATAGTTGGTCTAAAGTAGACTGAGCATCCGTATAGGAATTGAAGAGCAGAACTATACCGTCGGCATGATCTAAATCAAAAAATCTCTTATCGCGGCTTATCTGGATGCCCGGTGTCGGTACGCCTGCAAATTACATGCAACCATTATAGCATCAATTACAAACATTTTGTGCGACTTTTGTGCTTCAATGAAGATTCTTGGAAATTTGGGTACAAAGCGGCGTCCCCAGCACCACTCGGCGGTTGTTCGAGTCAGCTTCTCTAGCCTTTGCACAACCAAGTGCGACCTACAAGGCAGTAGCGGTTGCGAGAAAGAGGTGGTGTGCACCAACTAACCGTCTGTGAGACTCTGCTCCAGCTTTTTCCTCAGGGTTTTCTCCCAAAGTCTTTCCCGCGATCGGGTATCCCGCACGGCAGTGAAGGTTTAAAATCAGGGTTTTCCTTCCATTTGATGAAATGCCCTCCCAGGCTAACGAGCTCCATCTGCACGAAGCAAACTGATTTTCAGGTGCAACTCACTCTCGCCCCTTCTCCTGTTGGTAGAAGCAGTTCCGCCGGGCTTGGGGAGCCACTCGTGTAGGCCAAAAGCTGGACTTGGTTGTCAGAGGCTATTTGAGACGCGTAGCATATGGGAGCATTTTATAGACAGTGGGAGCTTATCCCCACTGCCACCCCCAGCTATGACAATTTTTGGAACCAGTTACAAATTTGAACAAAAATGGAGAAATTGGACACCCTTGTCGGACACCACTAACCGAAGGAAAGTTGACTGAATAATAGGAATAAAGCATCCGAAATGTTAACGTACTTCTGTGAGATACCTTTGAGTAATAAGGTATTAAATAATGCATTCTTAATGACCGAGTCAAAAGCACCCTTAAAATCAAGAGTGATCGCTACAGGGGGCTAAATATAAGCTTGGCGATGTTCTATGGATTGCCGAAGAGTGAATAGGTGATCGGCACACCATCTACCGGGGGAAAATCCTGCTTGCTGTTTACGTATATGTTATTCCCTGTGTGGTGTAAGGCGCCGAAAGAAGCCGGGTAATGACGAGCGTAAGGCTTATTTCCCTGTAGTTAGAGAATGAAGTGCGCACACCTTTATAAAAATAGGTATGATTACAGATTCTCCCCAACACCGGGGAATAGTTTCAGTGTCCATAGCTGACGAAAAAAGTCAACTGGAATGCTTAATAGAATATCGCAACCTCTTTGAACAGAACCGGGACCAGTCCATCAGGACCAGCTGACGTGAATCTTTTCATTGACGCATTACCGAGCTTGATTCCTGTTTCGCTCGGAGGTGTTAGATCTACTGATTATAGTTGACAACACGAAATATTAGGCAATGGACTATCTGCTGCTAGTCAGCTAAATTGCTCATGAAAATGCTCCGCCGAACGAGACACGCGGCGCTATTTGTTAGTGATTAAGGCACTATCGTTCTCTGTGATTGTCTCGCCAACTCCAATGGTTTTAGAACCTGTAGATCGAATTTGCTGAAACAACTTTCGAACGCTACCCGAATTGCTGGATACCTCCATTTCCTCAACTTTTTGCAGCCACCACGTTTCCCTATCTGATTGAATGCTAAGCTTGAGATTAATTCTGATGCGTCTTCATTCTGCATTATATTGCGAACCAGATGAAATCCTTCGCCTTTTTTCTCGCAATAGAAGGGTAGCCTGGGAGATCAAGTGAGACCTTCTGCTATAGGTGGAACTGGCACATGCCTACTCCGCGGTATTGTACATTACAGTAGCAATCGCATTCCGCTGCTGTATGATATTTTCGGACACATCAGTGGGAATATTATCTACCAAGCCGCCGCAATGAGTTTGCTGAATTGTAGGATCCGAAAGCATCTCAAAGGCACTGTCTTTGGACATGAAAATTTTAATGTAAATCTCGATCGAAGGAGCACATGATCAGAATCTACACTGCTGTTCCAAAAGGAGCGACAGTTCTCAATGCAGTCTTTCCATCTAGCGTTTACGGCGAGATTGTTTTTTGTGTCCATAACTGACCATCGTTAGGGGGACGCCAAGTTGCACACTGCCGCTTTTTATACCTAAACGAAGTGCTACTAATAAATAGTGTGCTGTGCACATCGGTGAAGAAAGCGTTCACCATTGTCTGTCCGCTGAGCACGGAGACTGAATGAACCACCGTGTTGTGACTCAGTAACATCTAGACGACAATGTTGAGCATTCATATCCTCAGAAAGAATATTGATATCAAAGCTCTTTGCCCGTCGTAAGAGTGCAGAGTTAGTCGTAGATATATTTGCTGTTATCAGTGCTACTATTAGTCGGAGTGGCTACTACGAACAAGCAGCAAGTAGCAAGTAGTTTTGATAGAAGCAGCTAGTCGGACGGCACACATCCTGCTTTGACGGTAATCTAGTCTAAAATTGATATTTCTGCACGTGAGCTCAGACCTGAGCTTGACCCGAGGATGTAAAAGAGTAGAGGGATAATAAAGTCTTGTCTCTGACAAGCAACAAATGTACATCATCATCATCATCATCATCATCATAGACAGCATTACACCGGTAGCGCGTACCGAATGCTTAACAGCCACACAACCATGAAAAAGTAAAATCCTAAAAGATGGGGTAGGGTGGGACTTAAATAGCTACGGATTCTATAGAAGAGTAAGCACAAACAAACTGGGTATAGGTGCCTACACCTCAAATGGAACATGCATTCAAACAAGTTTCGTGAACGAGTAGAGCGACATCAGCATGGCAGCTTCCTTGCGGCTTTCACTGTCATGCATCATAAAAAGCTTTTCTCGCTCCACTCCGCTTGACAACAACGCCATTGAGCAGGTTTCGGGAATCATATCCTGTTTTTAACTAGCATGGCCGATTATTTGATCCGCACCTCGGGCTGGACACCAGCAGGAAGACGCGCTTGTACCGACTTTGGAATAGGTTACTAGTAAGGGTTTTTAACTGTTTATGCCATGTAACGGTTTGGCCACCCCGAGATTTACGCCAATCAGGATGCGGCGTCGCAAAAAAGAATCTGTTTAGGAAGTCGGTGGTCCGGCATCCGTAAAACATGACCCAACCAGAGTAACCTATGCAGGTTGATCTGCTTCTCTATATCAACATTACTACCGAGCAACTAATTTCGGAGAGCATCAGTGCGTACGCGATTGTAACAGTTAACTCCTAGAATGTTGCGGAGACAACGGTTTTCAAATACTTGGAGACGCTGAATGTGTTCTTTACGTAGGGTCCAGGTTTCGCACCCATACAGTAACACAGCCCGAAGTGTCGCTTTATAGCCTGATTGACGCAGCGTTCGTACATTCATTGTATGCAAACGTGCGCGGTTTTATGCGGTTGCATGCAGCCCGTAAGGCGACTCGATTTATCGTGCGCGACGGCCGATGCACTATGGAATTGGAGTTATTTGTGATTGTTGTATGCCTAGACAGAACAATTAGTGTTATCGACCAAAGCCTCTGTCTAAAAAGCCTAACCCGCAAGGCAGTGAGCTGACACCTAGTTCGTCTGATATCTATCCATCGACCTTCTTAGTAAGAGTAGCTCTACTTGTGCCCGGAGGACACAACCCAGTAAAGCTCGATGGGTCACGGAGGTACATAAACCATCGCACCACGTTAAGGTCCGGTCTGCGCGCGATGGATTAAGAAAAAGTAATCAAATGGACAGAAACATGGAACTTGCCACTAAACTTGGGGACGAGCTGTGTTCTCACGACTAATTCGGAGACGACACAACTAGAAGTCAGAAAAGGAAACATCAGAATAGCTGAGTCTCAGAAAGTGAAAGATCTCGGCATTTCTATTGAAGGAGATTCTAAGTGGTCTACTCAGCGTGCGAAACAGCAAACCAGGCTCACTCGGAACTGTTCAGGATGCACTCAGCGTTGTCATGCCGAAAATCTATCTTAATTTCTCTATAAAAGGTAGTCGTGAGACGTCACTTAAAATATGGTGTTCAATTCTGGGCACCGAACTTGGAAAAAGATAGAGACTCAAAAGGGCCTAGCGCCTGGCGACTTGGACAGGTAACACCTATGAGGCAAGACTCAAGGACTCCAATCTGTTCTCACTAAAGAGACGGCGGCTGCAAGGCGACCTAATAGAATCCCTAAAGATTCTAAAGGGTCACACGGAAAATAGTATTACTAAATTACTGAATCTTACCACTTAAAGAGCTGCAAGGGGTAGTTTAATGAAACTTCTTAAGACTAGACCCAGGCTGCTGGTACATGAGCACTTTTTCAGCAACCGTGTGGCCATCTGCACAGTAGATTGGACTGCCGCAGACACTCCTTTGCCGTCCGGATTCCTCGTGCTTGGTTATTTCTGCCCCATCCCTACTTATTTTTAAAAAACGCCTTGACCTCCATTTTTATCAGACGATACACAATTCTTGATTATGCTTTTTTCACGCTTATATTCTTTGTGATACTGCACCATATATTTTCCTCTTTCCACAGCGTTTCCCGTCTCAGCAAATATGGATCACATTTCCCTTCGACCACTTCGCTGAACTGCTGAAACTTCTTCAGACCAAATGTGCTAACTATCCTGTGGTTATTCCATTAAGCTTGTAGCTTTTTTCCACAATGCAGTATTGACTATTGACTATTGAACCTCATGAATAAACTCACAGATGGTATAGTGAACCTCCCTATCGTGTTAAACTTCAAATGGGAATTAGACGCTAACTGGCATACCCTATTTCCACATATTGTCTAATAAAAACTAAAAAACATATATTTGTACTGTTCAAGCATTTTTTGCATTGTTTCCTGAATAAATGACCTATCACCGTGCTGGTGAAGAGAACCCATACTTTGCTTTCCAGATATCCGGAAACAAAAGACTATCAATAGTCAATATAGTCAATATGAAACATACCAACTGCATATTTTATAACGACGTGCCGGGTGCTCAACCGCATACAATCGAAAGAAATCTGGGCTCGTGATTGGCTTTTAGTCACCTTCAGCCTTCTGCAACTTGAACTTGAACACAGATTAAATGAGCAATATTAGTATGATTTCGTGGAGAAAAGGGTTATTGGGCTGATTCTATCTAAAGGATAAAAATATCAAAGGACTGTATAGGATGACTTTACACCCTAACTTAACTTTATCTTCTCCCAGTGTTATCCAAGGTGATGGAAGCCATTGTTGCCGATGAAATTATGGCTTTTGTGAATAGTTCCTATTT
The DNA here is from genome assembly GCA_013407085.1 of Atriophallophorus winterbourni. Taxonomy (NCBI): domain Eukaryota; kingdom Metazoa; phylum Platyhelminthes; class Trematoda; order Plagiorchiida; family Microphallidae; genus Atriophallophorus; species Atriophallophorus winterbourni. Next base: position 87,560 of record JACCGJ010015558.1, read on the forward strand.
CATCGCTGCAGAACAACATGGATTTCGTAAAGGGCATTCTTGTACCACTAATTTGCTTTTAGCCAGAGACTACTGGACTAAAGCTGCTGACGAAGGTCAGGGTGTGGACGTCATTTACTTGGATTTCTCTGAGGCATTTGACCGAGTTGACCATGCGATATTGCTTAACAAGCTGCAAGCATGAGGTATTCCACCCGTGTTGCTGTCCTGGATTGCTGCATTCCTACGTTCGCGAAACCTTCGGGTGCGTGTTAGACAGACCCTTTCAAAGCCATTCCCAATTCAGTGTGGAGTACCTCAGGGGTCCGTTCTTGGCCCGCGTCTATTTTTGATATTTATCAACGACATTGGTGGGTAAGTCGAATCACCATTTCTCCTTTTCGCGGATGATACCAAGATTTGGCGGGTCATCAACTCACCCAGCGATACAAGGAAACTTTAATTCGACCTGGATTCATTACACGCATGGTCTACGATCAATCGCTTACCATTCAACACTGACATTATTTCTACAACCTGCTTCTACCTTTTGCAGCTGCTTCACATTAATCAGCCAACTTGAAATCGGCGAAAGCCACAATTCCTACGTCCCTCGACTTCAAGAGTCAATCAATTCCGAGTAAACCTTCTGACAAGTGGAATGTTTGAACAATTTGTGATTTATAAGAATCCTTGCAGAATTGATAAATCTCACTCTGAAGAGCAGCATAAACAAAAAATAATAGAAAAGGGAATTATACAAGCATTTATTTATAATCAGACAGAAGTTATAAGAGCCAAATTGTGTTTAGTGCGTCACGATGAATGAAATTCAAACGATTATAAATACAGTATCAAAAAGCACGCTCAGTTCAGTTCAAGGCCAGTATCAGTAACAGTTCAGTTCAGTTCAGTTCAGTTAGCACAGGACGATATGTGGCAGTCGCCAATCGAGCGTCCAGAATACTTCCGGTGGTAAGCCAAAAGAGCGTCCACCACTTCGAATAGTAGGTTCAATATTCTTCTGGTATGACTTTGGCTGGAATGCAACAGAAAAACTCCCTCACCCAACAGGTGAGGAGAGGCATTAGTGCGTTCCAACGACAGTATATTCTTCTTGAAAAAAGACAGAGAGTCAAGCCCTTGTAAGCCGCATCTCTTTATATCAGCAACATAGTCCAGGAGAACCTCAGTTAAAGAAATCCTTCCAGTGTTGTACAGCTTCGCCGTAATTACAGGCAGTAAGAGGGTATTTTGTTTGTTTGCATTTGTACCAAGTCGAAACGAGTGCCCAGATTCTTTCGGAGGTGATAACACCCGGCACTACCAGGATTGATTCGTAGGGAGAACATGCGTGTGTACCTGTGAATGGAAGATGGGTGAGGTCTCATCACCGAAAGCTGAGAGAGTTATTGCATGTTGCATGTCCAATCGAATGAAAGACGATGGACAGCAGTTTATTTCGACAAAAACGGAAAAATGGAAAAGAAACGCTTCTGTGTTTTAAAAAGATTTTCCAAATATTTTCGTAGTTTTTGAAAATAAATATGGATGGATTTAGTCTTAAGGGTAATGCTCCGGAAACAGCACCTTCCACCCTTCGTCCAGCCTATGTTTGAAAGCATTTACTGAAGTTGCGGAGATTAGTACTGCGTTCTCTAGACGAATGCTGAAGAAGTGCGTTTTGGATTACAGCCTGGTGTGCTGTGTACTTAGCCTAAGACTAAGCCCTCGTGTACCAAACAAAGGAGAGAACCGAAAGAATCATGGAATTCGAGACAACTTGATCCTTTCACAAACTTAAAGACCCACAAGTTGCTTCCTCCTAAGTGAGAAAAGTCCTAATGCAAATAGACGATTTTCATAGATGATGTATGCTAACCCCTCAATCATTCAAGTGGCCAGCTTATGTACCTATTCTAGCTGCACTATTTACTTACGGCTTCCAAGCCTGGATACAGTATTCTATTGCCTTGTAAAGGGCCAACAGCATCTCAGCTTTTCTGAAAGTGAGAGCTGAACGTAGTCGAAAGAATTCCCTCATGGCCTTTTGAGCCGCAGCAGCACATTGGTCAGACTACGATTCATATGTCCTTAGAAGATTTTACCCCACGAAACTTAGTGTGGGATGATGGCGTAGAGACAATTATGTTGCCTGGCAGTGTAGAAAGCAAGTGGCTCTTCACTAAGTTAAGAGTAAGGTATTACTAGACTGCCCATATCGTCACAGCTTCTTAAGTCACTTATCAGATCGGAGTTATTTGACTTACCGATAATTTTTTACGTCGTCAGCAAACATATAACAGGGTGGGCGCAGTTGGCTAACAAGGTCATCAATGAACATGAGGAACAGCAACGGCCCCAAGACTGAGCCTTGGGGAGCCCCACTCGTTATATGCGCATATGCGGAGTATGTATCATTTACCCTAACAGTAAAGCAATGGTCGCTAAGGAATGCTCGAATCCAGCCCAGTAGGTTTCCTGATACTCCTATGGCTGAGAGTTTTAGAAGCAAGAGCTTGTGGTTGATGAATCAGAAGCATTAATAAAGTAGAGATAGAAGACCTCTACAGCTATACCATCATCCATACTCTTAGTGACCTCGTTTAGAAAGCTTAACAAGTTAGTTATACATGACCTACCTTTTAGGAAGCCGTGTGGTGCGGCATTCCGAAGAGAGTGTTTGATTAGGTATCCACAAATTTTATATCTGATCAACCTTTTCAAAACCTTACATAGTACAATAGTGAGGCTAACGGGGCGGTAATTTTTAACAGCCTAAGAAGCTCCTGCCTTATGGATAGGCACTGCAACGGCTGTTCTCCAGTCCAAAGAAATGGTACTCCGTCTGCGGGATATTGTGAAAATTTCTGTGATCGGCGCATCTAATATAGGTGCTACCATTCTAATCATTCATGGCTAGATGCTTTTGGGCCCTGCCGACTTGTTGTATCCATGGCTGGCCAATAAAGTCTCGACATTGTGTGCCTCGAATGTAATGTCAGTACAGAGAAGGCGTTTAGTGCGTGCACAGTGAAGTGATGGCGCAGAGGCGTTCGAGTTATCATCTCGGTGTTGCACGCTTTGAAAATTCAAGGAAAACAACTGAGAATTTTCAGTGCTTGTAATGGCGGCAGAGCCATCGTCTTTTCTTAGGGTACATACGCCTCATCGTCTTGAGCCTTTAGATTGAACGTGGCTGTAGTTGCATTTCGGATCTGTGTTGACCTCTTGAGCGAGACTCATTTCGAAAGAGAACTTTGCAGCATGTGTCTTGGAGACAGCGATATTTGGCGCTTCTTTGTAACGGGCCCAAGTCCCACATGAGGTAGCAAGCTTATAACATCTCCATTTTGCGTCGCGGTGACGTACGCTACGGGAGACTGAGGCTGACCACCATTGAGGTTTACCATTTTTGCAAACGCGTACGAAAGGAGCAAATCGATCGTGAAGTTGGTGGATCTTATTCTTGATCTGCCCCCACATCCCATCCACACTGGCAATATTTTGCCATGGGAGTTGCGCTGCTGCCTGCCATAGGGCAGCAGGGTCGATCCTATGGAAGCATTGAGACAGCCTAAGTGGGGGTTTACCAAATGACAAGAGTAGCTCGCAGGATAACGCTACATGGTCACTTTTTCCTAATGGTGGTAGGAAGACCAAATTTTCTATATCGCTTTCAGAAGTTCGCCGCCCGCATGGATAGAGTGCTCGCATTACTCAGCTTTAGCCTTCTAGGCTACTGCAACTTAGAGCCATGCCCATGAGTCCTCGACTCACCTGTTAATCGGAAGTACCGGATGAACTCGTTTTCATATTGACCGAGAAAAATAAGGCGTGTCAGAAGCACGTCAAACCTTCCGCTTCAAAGTTCTAGGGTGAGACGTTTCAGTAAGCTACATTTATCCTAATACACGTGGTGGCACATTCCATAAAACATCTTACTCCCCCACATTGTACTCTCTCCAAAGAGTCACATTCGCCTTTAGACTGAGGAAATGAAACAGGTAGCACACATTCTTACAGACCACGAACATACGCAGAGAAAAGTGTCTGGAACATCTACGGGGTAATGGTCGCAAACGAACGGCAAATCGCATAGAGCTTTCTTGTAGCGCTGCCTATTCTCCGACAAGTGTCGGCATTCGACTTCAAGGAATCCATAACCAGAATCACTAAGTATTTTACGACCGTCGCCGCTCTAATAGGCTTACTTCCCAGAAAGTATTCACTAGCAGTGTCATCGGAGTATATGCGCATGACGACTGTCTTGTCCTCATTTATAGGCAACTGATATGTTCATGTTTAAGATCAAGTTAAAGTTGCACGAGGCTAATAGCCAATCACGCGCCCAGATTTACTTCGAAGCTGTCATTTTTTCCGTCGGAACTTCGATATTCGGTATACAGTACGTATGCTATACACGCTCTTGTTGCCGGATATCTATTCACCAGCACTGTGAGAGGTCAAAGATTCAATAAATAAATCAAAAAATGCTTGAACACTAGAAAATGTTTTTGATTATTCATCTTTTTGTTAGTAGTCAAAATTTTGAAATAATTGTGGTACGTTCAACTTGGATGCATTTTCCATGCTCTGCTTCATAAACCATTTTTAACTCACTGTTCTCCAAATTTGCTGTGATTCAATAATCTGATATGTTAAATACAATCATTCGCTAACATAATAGCCCTTCTCTTGTAGGTTGTTTGCTGACTATCCGTTATCTGAATGGAAGCAATCTATCCTCAATAAAGATAATTGTATAGCGAGGATAATGTTGAAAATTTCTCCAATTGCTCATTTATGATAATTGCGCTGAGAAAGTGTCTTCCTTTGCTGAAAACATCAAAGTAGAAGACTAGCAAACAATGTCTAAAGCGTTACCTGTCAATCATACATTAATTAATCCTTTTGACAGAAGATGTCAGAATTGGTTAACATACACACAAGATAAAATATCAGAAAGGTGTACGATTCCAGTGCAATAAACCTTTTCACTCGGGTGGTAAACGATTAAAATGCATTATCACAAGATGTCGTGTTGTCTGAACAAATATGATTTGGTGTAGACAGAATTTCGTGAAGTAAAGTAATATCACCTAATTATTCATCGATATTTCATAGGAAACAAGTTAGGTATTGCCAGTCTTTGAGGGTAGTTGACATCTGAGAGACGCTGCGGTACTCAAAATAGCCATCCCTTTTTTAATGAACAAGTTCTCCTTACCGGTAAACCTACACAATATGTGGCTTAATGAGCGCCATAAGATGCAAACGGATTGAAGCTGGATAAGAATTGAAATGATCTTTATTTAATACTCTCAACGTGATGCTGGCAGAGTTGCTTATTTTAATAAACGAATGATAAATGATGCATTTAAATGAAATTGAAAACGAATTCTCAATTATTTACATGCATTTCCATTCGACAAAACATTGTGAAGGTTCCGTGTTGTTTCGCATTTATTACGTAGGTAGACAACGATCGACAACCGCATGCCTTGCAATCAATTTGACTTCGATTCAAATGAATTTTAATGGTCTAAATAGCAAAGAATATTATGAGATCTACGTAAAATATAACAAGAAGAAAGGACATTTTGTTGCTTACTGAGTAGTTCAACAATCGGGTAACAATCGGCTGATTCCAGCGACAAGTTTTGTAGCTCGATGATATATTCTTTTACATGTCTCAACATTTTTTAAGCCACGGTGACTATGCTTGAACTGTATATTTCATTGTTCATCTGATGTACGCATTTATTATATGAGTAATTGTCTATTCTGTGGAACGCTTTTTTCAGGATGACAATTTCTGTTCAATTTAATTCATGGAATCCACGAAACGAAAGTGATATCATCATTCCAAGAATTGTGAAAGTTTATTATCTTGAATTTCAATAATTTTGGAAAGTTAAATGGCTTTTAAAATATATGGGTAACAATCTAAAAGCCTTTAGTGCCGTATAGGTATAAATTATCGGGAGTTGTATTGATATTAAATAGATCAGCTAAATGTTTTGTTGTATAAGATTTGAACTGCTTCTTGTAATCAGTCAATGAAGTGCTCAGTCGTATTTCATTAGGAAATACATTCCATAAACGAGAATATTTAGAAATGAAGAAATCCTTCCGTACGCGATTGTGGATTTTCGATATAGATATTCTGTTTTTATGGCATAGATTATACACTTCAAACTTCTTGAAATCTAATTGTAAATCAATGTCGATCTAATTTTTTCAATAATGTGTAAAACGTACAACATTTTTTCGTATTCTAAAAACCATAATGGTTCCAATCCTAGGATCTCACACATTTCCTTATATGTATGTTTATCTGAACACGAGGTAATGGATTATGTGAAAGATCTTTTGATGCCATCTTATGCATAAACATCAGTCTGATTTATTTTGCTTGATGTAATATTGCAGTAATCTAACATAGGAAGTGTATGTCACTTGCATTGAATTTGAGAGATAAATCTATAAAGTGAAACTGTATTATTTCTGTTTTATATAGCATGTATCAAATTTGTTAATGAAATCAAAGTGATCAAGAATATCGATAACCTTAATCGCGTACACACCGTGCTGGCTGAACTGATGTATTATTCAGAAAGCTTAAATCGTTTGAAATGATACGTTTACATTTATGGAAGTAGATTTATTGGTGGAAAACTCCAGACCTTTCCGAATGACCCATTAAAGTAAAGCGTGCAGGTCTTGCTTCAATTTTCATATATAGTCTCCAGGCTATGGCAACTTTTATATTATCTGCAAACAAAAAGATCTTACAGTGTGTTATAACAGATAGTATATCATTTATAAAATAAAGAATAATAATGAACCTAAAATGCTTCCTTGTATGACTCCGCACAGAATAGGCGAATTTCGTGCACAATGGCCATTTATATTCAGAGAGAAGATGCGACCAGTGGGAAAGAGTTAAAGAACTGGAGAAGGTTTCCATGAATGCCTACAGCAGTTGTTTTGGCAAGGAGTAGATTGTGTAAGAACCTGTCAAACCCTTCAGTGATATGAAGGAATACAACTAAATTTGAATCTACTGATTGTGTTGCGTAATTAAAAAAAATTCTAGTTGACAGGTAATGCAAGAAGTTCTATTAAGAAATCCGTGCTGTTTTTGATGGCCTGTCAAGCTTTTCGAATATTCTAGATAGAAATGTTGTGTGATTTATGGTCAAGAATTGGTAACCGTATGTAGTGTTTCGGGCGTGTATTCAGGTTCCATAAATAAATGTTTCCATTCTAAGGGAAAGGTTCCTGATTTGATGGATGGATTGAAGAGATAACGAAGTGGTTTCTTATATCCATTGAAAATTCTCTACTCCAATTAGAAATGAGAAAACGAGCCGAATAGGCGACTGTCGTCAGAAGTGTCCTTACAAATTTGGTCAGCTCAACTTATAATGATTCATTTCAAGCCGTGGAACCATCCAATGATTGGGCACGATCAAAAAACATTCTAAATCAGACGTCGTTATAGTATATGATCAAATGTTTTTTGTTCCCAAGAATGCAAACCAAACAAAATTTTTGAAATTTACATGCAAGCTTGACAATATTCGACATCACATGGAGTACTTTTTCATTGAGGGAAATTTCAGCCAGCAAAGTCATCTTGTGACGATTTTAGAAGCAAACAATCAAATTTGTTCACTCTCGATTTACTTCTATCATATCGGTTACGTTGGGTATCTACTACGAATACTAAATTACTCGAAGCGATCTCCCGTATTCATCATTCAATCTTAACGTCTGGCTCAAATCCTTTTGGAGTCTGTCGTGTACTCGATCAACAGGGCCTATCTACATCATCTGTTGCCCTATCCCTCTGTCTCGACCTTCTGTTCCTGGTGTTCCTGATTCCAATGGTTTTGATAAATCGAGGATGAATTCGAACGCAAACTCCTAATCTCAGAGTGACACTGCCTTTACGGCTACGGATGCGTACTTAACTAATTATTCATCTGTCTCGCCTGCCATACCTTCTAGTCAGGATGCTCTCAATAATATGCTTGATGACCCAAGTAAAATGCATTCATCTATGTTTGCTACTGCAAATTCTTAGGCTGAATTTACTGCCTCTGGTAACATTCCTTCGCCGTCACAACCTTCAGCCTTTTTAACGCCCAGTAATTCGTATTTCAAATGAGCCTAGCATCCTTCACCAAGCACAGCTACTATTCTTGGTAGCCAACTGTGATGCTCCCTGAAACTTCGGTCTTAGCATCATTTCCAAACAGGTTTCGTCCAGATATGTCAACTCTATTGCCCAATTTATACATAGTTGTGACTCTAATCAATTTAAATTCCGTTGGTCCATACATTCCACATTTGACGGGTTCCCACTTCTCACCTTAATCGAGTGCAGGATTTTTTATACAGTTAGTCTCAATGGCACAAATTCAATTAAATGGCAGTTATCAAAAGTTCAATCGCGATTTGCTCAGTCGTCCGTCTGTGGAATCTATTAAAACCACATTAATCTGGGTACAATTCTTGGGGTCAAATAATATATCAGGAAGGTCCAAAGAATGTAAAACAAAATTTGTAACCATTATTCAATGTTCCGAAAAATCACCCAAACGTCCCCGTCGCGAACATAGGTCGGTATGCTGCAATGTTGTCGTCAGTGTCCACGTTCTCAGTTCTAATTCAAAATATCGATTCGGCATTTCATGGTCATATTGAAAGTCTCTATCCTGAAGATATTAACCAGCACAATCAGCGACAAAAAATTGCCGATAATAACTTATGTCTATAGCAAACACTAGACCCATCGTGTTATTTTTGTGGGTGAGTGTACTGTTCATATCTTTTTAAGATTCATCGTGCTTATCAATTCAAACAGTAGTTTGAATGTATAAATTTTGCTTACCACGTTCATATTGTTTGACCTTATTATCCTGCAGACTTATTTAGCCCAATACGAAAGCTGTGGTAAAGATTTAGTCTCTTATTTGATAGACCTTATAGATAAGTCAAAAATAATTTATAATAAAATTAAAATGAATTTACCAAATCTGCCTACGACTGGTTTTGAAGGTCTTTCAATTCAATTCAATTCAATTCAATTTTAATGGTCTAAAAAGCATATAGCTTAACAAAAACAACAGAATAAAATGGGAATTACGAATAACATAGGTAGAAAAACGGGATTCGTTTGCTTACTAAGAAGTTCAGGAATCAAATTAAAATCCATAGGTCAGAAACTGTTTTCATAGTTCAAAGCTTTTATGGTGTAAAATATATAGGTTCCAAGTTTGGATTGGTCGACATGAAATTGTCGAAATTCGATTTGAATATATCCAAGTTGGGTGAATGTGCAACATCACAGGGTAGGGAGTTTCAGGTAAAGCATACACGTAGAGAATAAAAATACCTTCGACAGTTTATTCTCGAGTCGTAAATAAGTACTGTATAGTCGTGACGCCGGCTGGTTCTGGGTGGTAGTCGCGTAAATAGTTTTTCAGGGGTTGGTTGGGGTATGCACTATATTGAACATAAGAATCGAATCACCTCTGAGACGGCGGTAGCGAGAGTGGAAGAGATTGAGACTTGCAATACGATGTTCGTATTGTTTGTGCTTTAAACCGCGTTCGAGCATGGTGGTCCGATGATATAGTCTCTGCAAGTGGCTGATGTCCTGCTGTAACCAGGGTAAATCAAGGTAATTCAAGGTTTTTAATGGTCTAAAAAGCAACAAGCTTAACAACAAGCATAGGATGGTAAAAATTGAAATTAAAGTGTATAAACAATATAAGAACATAGAATTAAACAGTATATAAGTGTTCTGGAAACGAATAATGCTATAAAAATTCGTCTAATTTCGTTTTAAAATCATGCAAGCTAGTGACGTGAGCAACGGTTGAAGGTAAACAGACACGGACAGAGTAAAAATACCTTCTACAGTTCAGGCGGGAATGATGTACGACCAGCACATATCCATGGGTCCGATAATTCCTTGTATCCCTTCGCGTGAATAAATCCTGTAAGTGATGGTTCGGGGTATGGAATGTTTTGTAAAGTGAGATAGGGTCTCCTCTGATTCGTCGATAGGGAAAATCAAACAGATTCAGTTGAGCTATCCTTTCTTTATATGGTTTGTTTCGAATGCTGAGAACTAGTTTCGTTGAGCGGTGAAAGATTCGCTGCATAAGTTTCACATCCCTCTTGAGCCACGGAGACCATGACTGCACACCATATTCCATGACTGGTCTCAAGTATGTATTCATGATCCTTGGGAATATCTTTGGCGAAAATTTCCCAAATACACGTTTGAGTAGATTTAGAACGCGTGTTGCTTTTTTAAAAGGCATTGTTAGTTTGAAGTGATGTTTTTAAACTGGAGCATATCCAGACACCCAAATCTTTTTCTTCCCTGCAATTTTCAAGGACATGCGAACCTATGTGATATGTGAACTCTACTTGATTCCCCACATTCATGATCCTGCATTTGTTGAAGTTAAACGGCAGTTTGTTCTTCAACGACCAGTTGTGAAGCGTATCAAGATCCTTTTGTAATAGCAGACAGTCTTCTGGACTACGAATGCTGCACCAAATCTTTATGTCGTCCGCAAATAACGAAATGTTACATCGAACAATTTCCGGTATTTCATTGACATAAACCAGAAAGAGGATCGGACCAAGGACTGAGCCTTGGGGAACTCCGCTAGTTGCTGCAATTGGTTTGGATAATGGAACATTAACACGTACCTGGTTAGTGCGATTTGTTAGGTAGTCATTTAGCCAATTCAGCAATTTTCCAGTGATACCAAGCGTTTCAAGCTTCTGCAGTAGTAGGGAATGGTCAACACGATCGAATGCTTTTGAAATATCCAAGTAGCACGCGTGTATTGCTTGTCCTTTATCTACCGATTTTGTCCAATCATCTACCGTTACCAGTAAATTAGACAAACGGGAATAATTTCGTCTGAATCCATGCTGGTTCCTCGAAAGCAACTGATTATTCTCGAAGTGTTTCATTAGATCGTCAACAATGAAATCCCTGGTAACAGAGTAACGGGTAGGTAATTGGAAACATCGAAGCGATTTCAACCTTTGTAAATTGGAGAGATTATTCCTCGTTTCCGATCTGTAGGAATCACTCCGCTTGCCAGTAATTGCTCGAACAAATAAGTGAGTGGTTTGTATAGAAAACTCGCAAATTGATTCAATATTTTCGGGGTTATTCGGTCGGCCCCAGAAGACTTTCCGGTTTCAAGATTAAATAAACCTTGAAAGACGCGTTTCTCAGTGACACTTATTTCACTTAGGGCAACCGTGTTTGAAAGTTTTGGATTTGGGCTGTTTATTGCATGTTCTATCGGGTTGAATACCGATGAATAAAACGTGGCTAAAGCATCAGCAGTTTCTGCTGCAGTTGTTGTTGGTCCAGCTGATGTGTTCACGGACGCTACTCCAGGTTTCACCTTAGCTTGATCGTTAACCATACGATATAGTATTTTGGGGTTTCGCTCCATCATGCTTGATATCACTTCTTGGAAGCACAACTTGTCTTGGATGACAAATTTGTTTACTTTGTTCCGCAGTAAACGGAATGTTTCCCAAGTCTCGGATGATGGGTTTTGCCGATGGTGTCGCCAAACAATGTTTCGCACCGGTAACCACTTACGAGTTTTGCTTCTTAATTCAAATTCAAAGTTTTTCTTGAGTTCCTGAGGACAAATTCGGAGCTCACTTCGATTGAACTTTTGAGATTAGATATTAGCCATATCCAAAACTCATGTACGTTGCTGGTTTTCGGTTGGCAGTTAAACGTGTTTTTCAGAGCATCACTCAACGCCATAGTGTTGATCCGCCTAACTCTTTTACGGGCATCATTTGTTCTTACAGCTTCAAACAGATAGTCAAACTGGATGACGACGTGATCACTTAGTCCCAGTGGACTTTCGTAAGCAACGTTATCAATGTCATGTTCATTGCTTGTCAGAACGAGATCTAAGAGTGAGGGTAAATCGTTTCCGCGGTATCGGGTATTACATGTAATGTGGTTATAAAGAGGAATATCGTCAAACAACTCACTGAATGCGCGCTCGAGGGAGTGTTCTGGGTAAATGGTGCTGCTCTGCAGATTCGGTAAATTGAAGTCACCCATAATCAAAATCCACAAGTGTATCTGGAAGTAACCATGCGAATTTTATCCAGTAGGGCCAGATTGTAATTTTCCTGTGCAGACGGTGGGCGATATACTACTCCCAAAACACAGTCTTCGCCGTTAGCTAGTCGGATTGAGCACCAGAGTGTATCCAGTAACACGATGTCTGGATCCGTAATCTCACGGCACATAAGGTTTTGGCTATAATACAAAGCTACTCCTCCTCCTCTGGTTTCACGGTCATGACGAATAAGTGACATTCCTGGTAATTCTAGTTCACTATTTGTTTGCTGAGTCTGCAGCCACGTTTCCGTTACGGCGATGATGTCTGGTGAACATCTCAGAAAAACTGCACGCAGTTCACCGATTTTGTTTCCGAGACATTGTGCGTCGGTGTAGATGCATTTCATAGTTGTTTTTCTCAACAAGGATGGGGTGTGGGGAAGAAGGCTAGCGGAGTGCAGAATATATGTTAGGCTGACTCCTCCAGAGTCGGCAACTGAAGGTTTTTTGCTTGCGGGGATGCTTGATCGTTTTGGGTTGTACTGTTGGAACACAGTGATCTATCGTATCGGCTGAAATTGTTTCTGACACGTCAACAACTAATTGACTTGGTAGTGTTTCTATTAAACTTAGTGGTGCATCTATCTTTTTAATATGGTGTTTCGATGCACCTCTTCTTATTTCTCGCGGGATTATTCTGCGGCCATTTTCCCAACGAGTTTGACAGTGTTCAACATATCATTACGCAAGAACGTTATTTTAAGGGGCTTAGGACCGATGCCCTTATAATTCGTAGATTTGGGGATGCGGAACGTGTCCGTAACAGCTACATCATGCAAACCAAGTATATCACTGAGGAATCTCCATTGTAACTGATCGTGTTTGCGCTGCACCGCGCTTGACCAAGCCTGAACCGCATACTCCATGGTTGGCCTCAAGTACGTATTAATTATTTGATGAACGGTTTGCTTCGTAAAACTCCCGAACACGGGTTTTAGCAGAAGCAGTACTCATGACGTCTTTTTATAGACAGCTGTGACGTTATGTGACGGTTTCAAAGTGCTGCTCACCCACACACCCAAGTCCTTCTCCTTGTCAGTGCTTTCATGAATATAAGAACCAAGGGTGCAGGAGAACTCGAAATGTCTTCCAACAGTCAATACCTAGCATTTTCTGACATCGAAAGGTAGTTCATTTCTAATTGACCAGTCTTGTAAATCATCGAGGTCCAGCTGAAGCTGTCTGCAATCCTCCGTTTGGCGTATTTGTGTCCACAGCTTGATGTCATACGCAAATAACAGGATTTTGCAGCGAACAAGTTTAGGTAAGTCCTTGACATACATCAGGAAAAGAAGTGGTCCAAGCACTGATCCCTGCGCCACCCCACTCGTTACTGCAATAGGTCGACACAAATCACCATCAACCCTTACTCGGATGACACGGTCGCAGAGATAATTCTCAAACCAGACTAGTAATGAACCCTTGATTCCACATAGCTCCATCTTTTGTAGTAACAGACTGTGTTTGACACGATCGAATGCTTTTGACATATCAAAATAACAAGCGTGTACGGTGAGACCTTTGTCTACAGCTTGTGTCCAGTCATGGAGGCCGAGTAGAAGGTTTGAAAGGCAAGAGTGTCTTTTTCTGATGTCGTGTTGTTCGACTGAGAGCAAGCAATTGTCTTCCAGATGTTTTGTGACGCTGTTTGCTACGAGGCGCTCCATCACTTCAGAGATCACCGGTAGTAGTGTTACTGGTCGATAGTTGGATAATTCGGAACGGTTTCCTCCTTTGTGGATGGGGGTAATGATGCCATTCTTCTAATCACGAGGAACAAAACTTTGGGTTAAACAGAGGTTAAACAAGTAGGTGTGTAAGTTTACACAAAGTATAAGCACAGTTTTTGAGAATCAGCGGGGTAATTTCGTCAGCTCCGGGAGATTTTCTCGTGTTGAGATTTAGCAATGTGCGGAGGACACTCTCCGAGGTAATAGTTAGTTGTTGTATAACATTTGCGGGTGAGATAACAGGAGTTGAAGGACAGCTAACGGTTTTTCGTGGGCTAAACACAGTAGAGAAAAAATGGGCTAGAACTTCAGCAGATTGTGATGCTGTGGTTGTTGTTTCATCACCTGGCTTTAGAGCAGCAACTCGTGGTTTCACCCTTGACCGGTTATGTATGATCTGGTAGAGAATTTTGGGGTGTGATTGTATTTTGTTGAGTAAATGATTTTATTAATTCAGTTTGTCATCAACAACAAGTTTGTTTACCTTATTTCTCAACAAACGGAATGTCTCCCAACTCTCAACAGTGGAATCATGTCGATGAGCCCGTCATGCAGCATTTCGCAAGGTTAACCATTTTCGTGTTCGGCTTCTCAGCTAAAATGTATATCCATTTTTGGCACCTTTGGAACAAAATGAGAGTGTATTTTAACGGCAAATTTAAGTTTGTTTAACATCCACTGCCACTCATCGTGCACGTTGTCGGACTTAAGACCCGGATCTGTGGCGTTCTTAAGAGTAGTTTAAGTTGTAAAAAGTCAATTTTTCTAATCACCTTGTTGATGTCACTTGTTCTGATTGCCTGGCAAATATAATCAAACGTAATAACCAAAGGGTCACTGAGTCCTAGCGGAGTTTCATAAGTGAGACTTTCAATCACGTGCACTTCATTTGTCAGTATCAAGTCCAAGATAGACCGCGTATCAGTACCACGAAATCGGGTATTGTTAAAAATATGGTTGTAGAGTGGAATTTCTTCCAGCAACTGCAGATATAAAGCATTTAAGGAATTTTCTGTATGAACTGAATTTCCCTTAAAGTTCGGCAGATAGAAATCTCTGACCAGAAGAAGTCTTCTGCGGTATCTGATAGCCGCTAAGCGTATATTTGCAAGTAATGCTGAATTGTAGGCTTCGTCGGCTGAGGGCAAACGGTAAATCACACCCACTATGTACTTTCTCCTGATGTTAAATTCAGCGAACACCATATTGTGTCTTGCAGTTGTAAGTGATCATCAGTGATCTCTTGGCAGAGCAGTCTCGGAATGTGGTAAAGCGCAAAACCACCTCCTCGAGTCAGGCGATCGCGACGAAGTAGAGACATACTTTCAATGGCAACTTCATTGTCTGTTAAAGTTGGATAAAACCATGTCTCAGTTACGGCAATCACGTCTGGTGAGTTTGTAGTAGTTAGTTCAGTCAATTCGTGTAGTTTGTTTGTCAAGCATTGGGCATTCGTATACAAAAATTTGATAGTCGATGTTGACAGCAAGGACGGTTCATGAGATAAAATTATTGGGACGGCTTGACCTGAGTCGGTTGGCGGGTAATTTCCATCGCCGACTCCGGTTGAGTGGGCCGAATGCCGCTCTTTTCACCAGGTTTGGATTGTTCACTCTGTTCAGTATATAGACTTTCGGTGTCGTCCTTGTTATCAGTGGTTTTGAGGAGTCTGGCAATAATGTTAATCTCTCGGGGCAATTTGTATCGAAAATGCTTCCAATTTTTAAGAACGGCATCAGCCGCACTGTCTGTTAGCAGTGTCAGTTTTAGAGGGCGCGGAGCTTCACCTTCGTATTTCGGTGATGTCGGGATCATAAAGGTATTGATAACAGTCGTCTTATTCGTTTGGATAGCGTCACTTATAAATTTCCATTGTTGTATATCATGGGTGAAGTTACACTTTGTATCTGAACTATCAGCAGCTTCAGGTACATTCAGGATTATAACACTACGACTGTAGAGGTTGTTCACTTTCCCAAGGTTCCTATTTACTGCCGATTTTGCCCGTTCTGACCAGGTTATAACAACTGTCTCGTAACAAGTACGCAGATAAAAGTACATCTTCTAGTTCTTTTTCACTTTGTAACACTACCTTGACCAATCTCGGTTTAACTTGTTGCGACGCTTTGGGAGCACGAGTCAAGCGAGTCATTGAAAACGGGTTGATTGTTTTTAAACTCATTCTAGCGCACAGTTTCAATTATTTGGTCATATCAAGCTGCTGTCTATTCGAGAACAGTGTCTCAGTTGCCTCTAGCACATTGGTACAGATAATGCTGAGCGAAGCCCGATTTGAAGATGGTTTCTTAAACACAACACTTAAGCAGGATGGCTTTAGTTTTGACTCGTTTATATCCATCTCTTTGGTGTCTTGTAGCAATATTTCGCAATATTTAGGGGCACTAGTAGTGTTTAAAGATGCATTTGAATGTTGTGGATCCTTTGTCGTAGGTTTCATCAATAGCTCTATTGAATTTCTCATTTTAGCAAACTGGTTTTCCAGGTATGGCAGTCTACTCACCATTTGATAAGGGTCTTTCCCTACAGTTGAGTCTTTAGTGTTATGGCGGCCGTCTTTAGTCGAATGTCTAAAGCCTGTGTAATAGACATGTTAAGTGTCATGTAGCTTTAAAATTCTTCTTTTACCTTTCCACTTCCGACTTTTATAAAATACTGACTTTTATGACTTGAATTTGGTTTTGTTTATTATTTCTTTGTAATTAGGATGTTGAACCTTGCATTTTGTAATTGTCTTATTGGAATTCTTCTTTTCACATATTTGGTGAACCTTTTGTTTTAATTCATTATTTATGCAATTGTTAGACATTGTTGTTGAATTTTGTTGCCATTTTGGGCACTTCGGTTTTGACACCATTTTGGGTGTCTTGTATGTGATAGACATTTTTGACGGTAATTTTATGCCTTTGCATTATTAATTTGGCAGTCTGTCTTGTCAGCATTGGCTGAATTTATTGTTGTCATTTAGAACCTTTGAGCATTTGTGGCTCATATCATTTGTACAACCCGGTACAATTGAGGTTTGTCCATCGTTATTGTCCATTAATCTTGCTAATAGAACCGTAGTTCACTCGAAGCATTGTTTTGAATTGTCGAACTAAGAAACGAGTGGTCTACGCGTTAAACAGCTACTTTAGTCGATATAGTTCTCAACTCCGATTGTTCTATTTGGAGAAACGGAAAATAGAATTGCTCAATTGAAAACGGTCAATTTGGATCGTCTGTCTATTTGAAGAAGGATCAACTTGGATCTTCGTGCCGCCATACTGTTCTGTTACCTTCTCTTATTTGTCTCGGAGAAAATACAATTTGGTTCGTTGCAATCGGCACAGTATTCAACTTGGTCGATCCACTGCTCAACTTCGTCCTCTGAATTACGTGAATCTGCGCGGATTCGAAAATTGAAGCTCGGTTCTTTTCGAGAATTTTGTTGAACACCTGGTGACGTTCATTTATTTTGTGTTTTAAAATCATTATTGTACATCTATGATGCCTGAACGTTTAGCAAGGTTAGTGCGTGGTTCCGTTAGGTCCCTAAAAGATAGTCACAATTGTTCGGGAGATTTTGAATCTCCATGTGATGGTAGACATGGACTCGACTGCAACTGTGCACCTTCTAAAACGGAACTTGAATTGGAAAAGGATTTAGCAATTTCTCGTGCTACAATCACTAAATTAACTCATGGCAGCAGTCATAGACAACAATCAGGTCTACTTCGTGTTGTGGCTCACTCAGTTTTAGATGATTTGTTGGAAGAGGCCCAACGATTGATTGAGTAATCAGAAGGCTTTGCGAATCTTGCTTTGTCAATGCGTAAATGTCAAGTTGCCCTCACTCTATTGGAGTGCCAGGCGGCTTTGAACGCCAGTGCTACTTTAGAGAATATGGTACATATTTTACCGGGTGCGTTCCAGCAACAATGGGATGATCTGCAGAACGCTATATACTGCGAGGAATTAGAGCTTACGTTTCAGCAACTCACAGACTTTGTGTCACGTCGAGCTCTTATTGATTGGAGTCGATTTGGTCAGTTGTGCAAATGTTGCCAAAAGGATTCAATAGCAAAGCCTATCAGCCTCGTTGATTGTCAAGAAATGGTTTCTATTGTTGTAACGTTGACGTTCGTGTTGTCGGTTGTTCTCGGGAATCTGAGATACCCGACACTGAATTAGCTCAGTCGGATTTTGTGACTGATTGTCAAGAAACGGTTCCTATTGATGTTAAGTTGAAGAATCTTGACGTTTGTGTTGTCGGTTGTTCTCGGGAAGCTGAGTTACCTAACACTGAATTAGCTCAGTCGGATTTTGTGACGGAATTTTCCGACAATAATTCGTACCAGATGGAGAGCACGCCTGGCTCACCTGACACCAAATCAGCCCAAATGAAAAGTAGGCCTGGTTCACATGACACTAAATCAGCCTTAATTGGGGCGATAGATGTTCAGCATGACAATCCGTTGTTATAACTACAGAGTATTGCACTGGCCCAGCCGTCAGTCAGAAAACACAACCGAACTCGAACTCGTGTATTGACCGAATGAAAGAATATCGCAATGTTTGTACACTGAACAATAATCACAATATGCACTTACGATCGATCGTAATTGATGATTGATCGATATTTCTGTACGCGTCTATAAAACACATCCTTCTTTTAAGAAAAATGAGCACATGGGACGAATGCTAAGCGTACAAAGATCTTTGGCCGGATTCTGGTTTTATAAACTGAAGGCTTGATGTAACGCGTTGCTGGGTGATTGATAAGGCCTTTGGGTAGAACTTCTGTTTTAATGGGGATTTCTCGTGAACATAGGTTTGATGGTCGTTTTGTGTACTTAGAATTTCTATATCGCTGACTGAGATGTAAGCGTAAGCGGTAAGGTAACTCGGAACAACGGTTTCCGCACGATTAAACATGTTTCTGGTTGAACTGTTCAACATCCCCTTTCTGTCGAAATTCATACATGACATTGCCGTGTCTGTTTCGTCGTATTCTGTTACCAGGTAATTCTCTATTGATTCTCCTGCTGTACTGAACTGCATCTGCGGCTGAGTTTGAAGGCAGTGCATGTTGTGCTCTCATTTCTGATTCAGGTTTATGCATCACCACACTCTGACATTTTTCACTGACATTTTCTAACTTTCTGTCGGGGTCGGACTGCAACTCTGATTCACATTCAGTTTGTAACTCATAATTCCCGAGGGACTGAACTCAACTTCAGCAGTAGCATTTACTGTGTGCCTTTCCAATTTCAACGAATCGAATTCAACTTCATTTTCTGGATACGACTGAATTTCTTCGAAGTTTCTCGCTGAATTTTCGACTGATTCTTCTAAATTTGAACTGTTTATTTGATGAACTGCAACCTTCTCTAAAAACTTCAGCTGAATGTTTAATAATTCTTGTAAGCGATCCAGCGGTACTGAAATTCTTTGCAGTAGACACTCACTTGAATGTCCCGAACTTGGAATGTTGATTGTCTGGAATGTCATTCGTTGTATTAATTCTCCAAACATCTGCTTCTGTTGATTGAGCACTTCTCGTACAAATTCAATTGGTACTGACATTGTTCAGCACCCCGTCGCCAATTGTTATAACTGTAGGGGTATTGCCGTACGGTAAGCCGTTCGGTTGTATACCGGATGAACCATTTGTGTTCCGAAAACCGGATACAATAATATTGTGTAGATCAGACTTGTTTAGATGGCGCGAAATGACATTGTTTGAGGATGCAATACACAAGGCTCGTTCAGGCGGGATATCATGCATGAGCTATTGTAGGGGACGGTGGCAGAACCGAAGAATGTGGTGGATCTCTGTCTAGCAAACGTTTTCCCTATAAAAAGCCACATGTATCCAGTGATGGTGATGCGACGTGGCGTGTGTGACTCGCCACTAAATAAAGTCACTTGCTTTATTCTATTTTCCTTTTGAAGAAGAAGAAGAAGAAGAGAACTTTATTCGTTAAAACGAATTTTCAGTTAATCAAAATTGTTTGAACACAGAATTTCAACACGAATAAGGGGGACGTCAAATTTTGATGGGAAAATTTGAGATTGCCAGTCACATTCAAAATCAAAACAGTTTCGGTTCCGTCTGCAGGCATGTATGAGTTTTCTTTCGCATTATTCTGACCAGCGCAGCAAATTCCCCATCCTTCAGAAAATAAAAATATTGCGCAGCGTTTAAAGCGTGCGGCGCATCAAACGTCCTTTGTTTACATGTTCACGACATGTTAAAACGTTTCAAAAAACAAAAGCTTCCGTGTTGACTGAAAAAATAAAAACGCATGAAAACAATAATTTCGAGCACGGCCGATTCAAAGGCCCCGCTCTTACGAATTGTAGGTTGCAGACCCTTAAGCTAAGTTGATTACACAATTTGATTCCATGGAAGAATCTGGTCGGAGGTGTAAGAAACACGTTAAGTGTCATGTAGCTTTGAAATTCTTCTTCTACCTTTCTACTTCCGACTTTTATAAAATACTGATTTTTGTGACTTGAATTTGGTTTTGTTTATTATTTCTTTGTAATTAAGATGTTCAACCTTGCTTTTTGTAATTGTCTTATTGGAAATCTTCTTTTCACATATTTGGTGAACCTTTTGTTTTAATTCATTATTTATGCAATTGTTAGACATTGTTGTTGAATTTTGTTGCCATTTGGGCACTTGGGTTTTGACACCAATTTGGGTGTCTAGTATTTGATAGACATTTTTGACGGTAATTTTATTCCTTTGCATTATTAATTTGGCAGTCTGTTTGTCAGCATTAGCTGAATTTATTGTTGTCATTTGGAACCTTTGAGAATTTGTGGCACACATTATTTGTACAACCAGGTACAGTTGAGGTTTGTCCATTGTTATTGTCTATCAATCTTGTTAATAGAACCGTAGTAAACTCAAAGCATTGTTTTGAATTGTCGAACTAAGAAACGAGTGGTCTACGCGTTAAACAGCGACTTTGGTCGATACAGCCTGTTCAAACAAAGCAAACGGATGAGTGTTTCTATTGTTAACAAGTTTCGCGCAATCATGAGTTAAATTCTCGACACATGACGCGTGTTGGTAGAACCCGCAAAAAGTACATTTAACAGGAACATTATCAACGCTTACCGGATCTAAACACGTGATGCAGAGGTCACGACCATTTCGTGTCGCCATCGCGTGAACACTTCTCACGGTTGGTTCAATTTTTTATTGGTCTGGGCAGTGGATCTAGTGACACATTCGCAAATGTTTGTGGGTTGCATAGGGCTTGCCGGCTGATCGATAATGGGTGTATTGTCCATTGAGAGATTTGACTGTGTTCGTTGGCGAGATTTCGGCATTGAACAAATAATCGGCGATAACTCGTGAACCACAAAAGATAAAACACGAAATAAGGTATCGAAACTTGTAGCTCAGTGTGGTCTTCGCTATGATTTTTATAATTCGTAGGATAGCTGGTGCTGATATACACTTTGTGCGTGTTAACAAATTCTTCTTTTCCTGTAAAACTGGTAACTTTGCTATAAGTCGACTTGCAGGATCAAAAAGTATAAAATACGAAATATACCGTCGAGTGGTAAACGGAATTTTTTAAATGGTATAAATCCGTGCAGATACACGAAGATATGATCAAAATTGTCAGAACAACGAAAAATACGTCCGCACAGTAGCGTGCTGTTTGGCAGTGTATGTTCGTCGTGTATGGAATGTGAGGGTTTACTTTGCAAATATTTTCACGTTTCAAATAAAATTGTGTTAGCCCCGTTGAGAATTTGATGCATAATGTGCATGCGAAAAACTACTATTTATAACTGCATCTTTTTATATTCCAACCAATATTCGTTATCAAATCTAAAGCAGAATTTGTCAACTGTTTGGTATTATCCTATTGATAGTGATCCTCGTTGCAGTGTAAAAGTGAAACTGCTGTGTAAACAGCGGATTATTAAGATGACAACCACCCATTGTTTTACCAAAATATGTATTTGCTGACCAGCTTGAACGATTAGGCAAGTGATGAAGATGCAGTTGGCTTTATCAATGTCGTTTGCCAGTATATACCTCAAGGTTTCCGACAAGGTCAACCATGATCTACTGCTGAACAAGCAACAAACACATAGTAGTTTTATCGAACTTTACGAAATAATACGAAACTACTCAAGCAACCGATATATGAGTGGTTGTGTGGATGGTTTAATGTCGAAGCAAACCGACATCACAAACGGTGATCCGCAAGTATATGTGCTGAACCCGCTGTGTTGATCATCTACATTAACGATTTATCAAGAGTATGGCAATATGTTTTTGTGAGCTGGTGAAAAAATATGAACATTTTTCAGTAGTACCGATTATAATTTTCTGCTGACAAACGACAAAATGTAATACACGATTGGTAATTTGAAAATAATCAGCTGTTTTTTAAGGTTGGCACGACCAACTTGATAAATCCAATTGTCTTACATACAAGTATACGGGCTTTCACAAACATCCTAACTAGTGTGCAGTTTCAACAAACACATCACACGACAGTTTTGGTGCTGTTCGCGCACATCATATAGATACCATAGAATTTTGAGAAATCGGAAGTTAGTTAAGAGCTTACAATTTCGAAAAATTTTACCATTTCTTTTTATTGGAGTGCACATACAAACAGCACGAAACACATTTTGTGGTGTGTGATGAAATTAAATACAAAGAAGGATTTTAGTCTAAAATTTGTTTAATTTTTGAAAGTAAATAAAAAATAAATAAATAATTTTATTCTTGGAAATCATGATCAATAATTACCAAAGTGTTTGTACATTCAAATTGTAGTACGTACAATTGCAGGTTCATTTTAAAGATCCCTTCTGAAGTGGAATTTTACGTTCAATGAAATCGAGGTGAACAGTGTTTACAAATTGCTTCCAGATAATCAGTACGTGATTTTATATTATACAAAAAACTCGAATTGCGAGAAAAATTCAATGAATGTTCCGGAAAGCTCGGAAGTTTACCGAATAAAGTTGATCGAGGCTACGTGAAGTTCAGCGATGTCAATTTTCCGATACTTTTAATTTTAATTGTTCGAAATAGATTAGCCGGTATTGTGCAGGGAATATATTGTAATTGTTGGATTAGAGATACTCTACTTATAGAAAAATCGCTCATAGTGGTGTATTAAATGAGTATTGCGAAAAAGACAAAAATGAACAAAATAGAATTTACCGTAAATTGGTCGGGTTTACCAATTATGTAGCGGACCAAAAATATACTTCTGCAATATTTAAAATACAACAAAAATTGAATGATCTAACTAGAAGAACAAAAGATCAAATGTCTAACGAAAGATCAAGTCTAGTCCAAACATAGCGGGACAAAAAGTTAGAAATTATATTAACCGCTCAAAAGTATATTGTAAAAGCATTAAGATGAATGAAGCATACATGGTCAAGAAATGAATGACCTCACAAGGCCAAAAAGTGTATGTACAAAATATGAAGGTACAAAATGAAAGTAGTTCACTACAAAATGACATAGTTGATCGCGGCGTCAATTGTGATAAATTGTGTAACATTGAAATGAATAGAACTATGAACGATAGATTAAAAAGTGAGAATCAACCACCCGCTGAATTGAAACTACACAGCATTATAATATTTATAAGTTAAAGGATAAATATATGAATAATAGTATTATTGATTGTCATTTGAATATTCACCAAAGATAATCACGTTTAATGAGCTAGGGCGCTCCGTGTTTGGAGCATTTTCCGATTGATGTATGTACAACAATCTAATTTTCCATAACTAAAAGTAATCGAAATCCGAGTCGACATTTATTTCTAAAAATGAATCATGGCTTAACGAGATAAACTAAAAAAATATTTTTTCTGCAATCAATCAAATTTTTTCTTCAATCAACCTTATACATATTCAATTTATATAACGGTAATGGTGATAAATTTATCTTTATTACGACACGTGTGAAAATGCATGTATAATAACGAATTATTTACACATCATCTAACCTCTCATACGCTGAACGTATGAACCACCAAAAGATGTAATTTGGGTTGTGTTTGACTATCAATAGCAAAATATCAATAATCAACGCTGAAATGGCGAATGATAGACCAGTAGTTCTCTGGTTACTGACATCAACTAACCAGAAGTATGGTAATATTCGAGAAGTATTCACAATTCATGGACATGATATTTAAATTCACGAATGATATCTATACATTGAGCCCCGGTTCTTTAAATGCGAGAAAAACCATCCATGCATACATTTCTTCACTTGTAAATTGTTATTTTGTTGTTATTTTGTTATTTACGATGATATTAGGTTGCATTAAAAATACGGTGTTTGTGCAGTTTCATCAGCTAACGAGCTTCCAGTACCTTTCAGTACATGATTAAAAAACGGTACAGGATATGATACATATTATCTGACTTTTCTGACTTCAACAACGACATCTAATTCCTCCAAATCCATGAAATTTCAAGGAAATGGTTAGAAAAAGAAGCTCATGTAGTACAATTTTTGATGAGGATTGTAGCGAAATTTCTTCAATGTTATATTTGTATCCCAAAATGTGATTTTAAGGACCTAGCCTAAAAGACGTTAGACGTGTTTAAAAGGCTATACATACCTTGTTTTCCAGGGTGGTGCTCGATACTAACCATAAGCAGTCAAACACTGGTTGGTACATGAGGGCATAGTCTCAAGCTTAGTAAACACCAAACGTCTGGAATCAATAACGGATTTCTTTAGAATCCGTGTAGTGAACACGTGGGACTCACTTCCCGAAAAACTACTCCCAGCAGCATCAGTAAATACGTATAAGGTATAATAAGGTGTTTTCAACGAAGACATTTAGACAACTCTCGGCGCATCGTCGCATGTATTTCACACCACTGTTATCATTGGTTGAATACAGTTAATTCGGCTGCGTTGAGATCCCCTTAGAATCACTGTTTTGAAAGAAATTCTGGACAAATAATTGATCAATTGCTCACCTTCATTTTTGTGCAAAACGATTTCAAGACAACTTGGGATATAGATTTCGTGATGATGGGAAAATAAGGCCGCTGAATTTATATCTTGAAAAATTATTCATGGCCTCTGAGCTAATTGCTGTTGAATAGTGCATCCTAATGAGACTCTTTATTTGTTAACTAATGAGAACGACGAATGCAGTTAATATCCCTGTCCAATAACATGTGAATTCAAAAATAAGTGCGAAGTTCAAACACACATGTCCAAAAATATCAATAATTTGATAATTTCGGTAAATTCTAAAATACTAAATTTTGTCACCGTGTTATGGATGTTGCATATCATCTTTGTTTGAAAAATCAGAAGGCGGTTTATTTGGTTTGTGGAAAACGGCGAGATGCAGATATTTGTAAAAACCCTCACGGGGAAGACTATTACGTTGGAGGTTGAACCTTCAGACACTATAGAAAATGTAAAAGCCAAAATTCAAGACAAAGAAGGAATTCCTCCTGACCAGCAACGGCTTATATTTGCTGGGAAGCAGCTTGAAGATGGTCGTACTCTCTCTGATTACAACATTCAGAAGGAGTCAACATTGCATTTGGTTCTACGTTTGAGGGGTGGAATAATTGAACCAACGCTTCGTCTGCTGGCTCAGAAATATAATTGTGATAAGATGATTTGCCGAAAGTGTTACGCTCGGTTACATCCCAAGGCGACGAACTGTCGGAAGCGCAAATGTGGACATACGAGTAACCTCCGTCCGAAAAAGAAATTGAAGTAAACCGTTATGCTTTGAATAAAATATCGTCTTCGGTGTACTATTTCTGAAATGTTACTGTTGGGTTATTAGCTAAAATATTGTTATCATACCGACATACGGGCCTCATGCAAATGTGACGCTTTTTGTCTAGCCGTTTTCCGTAGCTGGTTTACTTTGAAACAGCATTTTTTATATTATAATTTACATCTGTTGAATCTATTGTAACAAAAACACGCACTGTCTTGAATTTGGAATATATCATCAATTAATTCGCACATAAGCTTTTATCTTGCACAACGGTACTTTTCCTGATATCGGAATCTTGCTTTCACGCATGTTTCACCAAGTATCTCGGTTAATAAGTTACCACGATAAACTAATTTCAATGTTTGCTTTTGTGGGAAAAATTCATCGTTTTTTACCACCTGAAATGCTAATCCTTTTCATGTCGACAGGCGTTGGTTCTTCGACCTGGAAATTGAATTATAATTTCTAGACCTCGTGGTTTTATTATAGTAGACTTTCGTGGATCAGGTGTCATACAGTTATCATCATGTAGCACAAGTCTATATCCAGAAAAGTGCCAAGCAATATGAAGCAGGAAAAGCAGTTAAAGTAGCACGTGAAAAAATGAAAAGCAGGCAAGCGGAATATGCAAAAAGCAGCTTGTTTTTGTAGTTTCACTGCATGCGATTTTGTCGTTTTTGTCTTTTATAAAATAATACCGGATAAAAAATTATGACAATAAAATACACTTGAGCTACTGACTTCGGTTTGCAGCCATATCGCGTAAGGTTTCTAGCCAACTATTATGTGGAACTTTTGGATCCCACCCAGGCAAACTCCCAACTAAGCCTAGCGCTACGGTGAGTTTCTTCATCCTAACGCGCCACATCATGGACTGGCAGCCCGATCGTTTCTCCCTGCTGATACAAGGCTCCGCGAATAAGGCACGGCACGGTAAACGGTGAGTAGACATTCTTAAAACATGTCTCAATCATCGCAAGCGAGCAAGCATCAGCATTTCTCTCAGTCCGTGGCCACCTGGTCCTAACACCCGCTTGCAGACATCTATATTTCTAACGATGCTACCACAGAATGCGAGAAATCCTACGCAGGCAACGGGTATCAAAAACAGAAAGACGACGAACATCTTCCGCTCGGCTAAACCAGGTTTTGCAGCCATAAAGTAGTGTAGCACGCACCACTGCGTTTTACACTCAGCCTTTAGTATGGAATGAAACATCGTGTCGTCGCCACAGGTCAGCAAACGCTGCACCCGCTTTGCGAACACGATGTGAGATCTCGTCATCGACACCGCCAGCAGAAATACAAATGCCAAGGTAAGCAAAGCTCTAGACCAATTCATGATTGACATCTCACACAGGTTTGGAAGAGAGCCGCTCCAATCCTTGGTAAGTGTTTTACACTTGTTAGGCCCAAAGCACATGCCACAGTGCCAAACATGTAAGCTAACGTTGTAACGAAAAGCAGGCAAGCGAAGTATGATTGTGCAAGATTCAGCTTATTTTTTTAGTAACGTACGCAAGCGATTTTGTAATTTGATGCACATTAACTAAATTAAATCTATCGATTTCAGTTTGCAGACATTTACCTTGCAAACATTTACATTCCAAACAGTAGTTAGGCAAATCTTTTTGACCATATCCAGACGAACCAATATGTCTCACTATGTTTGTATATATGAAATAACAAGTCTGATCCAGACAAAGTGCCTCACAGTCATAGACTCCATGTGGGCTAAGATACGGACAGGTTGCCCTGGCCTAGACATATTTAAGAAAGCGGAAATACCAGTGAGGTTCCAGCATGTTTTCGCATGCAGCTCACTATCGATGGCAAGTCAATTTATTACGGAGCCTATAATTACTCTGGCCATTTTTAATTCAATGACGCCTCATTTACTAGCCACTCGGTATCTTCTATCTGGCGTATTAGTTCTAACTTCCGTTTGTAGACATCTATATTAGTCTATGATGCTGCCACCTAATGCAAGCAATCGCTGGAGTGCAACGTGTGTCAAAAAGAAATCTTGAGGAGATCTTATGCTCGCTCGGACCGGATATCGCAACTCTAAGGAAGCATGTCACTCACGACACCGTTGTACGCTCAATCATGTTTGCGAAATCACGTCCTGCCCATTATCATCATCATTGAACCCTGATCCGGGGCCAGGCAAAGTGCCAAGCAACGCTGAATCAGGAAAAGCAGATGAGCAAATGCATACAAAGAAAGGTGGTAAGCGGAATATGCAAATGCGTATGAAAATCAGCTTGTTTTATAGTGTCACTGTATTCAGTGTGACTTTGTTATTTATAATTCTTGATACAATGATATAGGGTAAAATATTATAACTTAATAAACTACATAGGCGCCATGGACTTCCATTTGCGGCCGTATCGAATAAGGTTTCCAACCAAGTATTAGATGTCGTGCTTCACCGAGGCAAATGAATAAGTCCGCTCGTGCGTTTCGCAAAGGCGAGCTTCGTCATCCTTGTGCACAGTGCTATGTATGTATGAAAGCACAAGCCTGGTCCAGGCACAGCATGGCAGCTTCCTTGCGGCTTTCACTGTCATGCATCATAAAAAGCTTTTCTCGTCACTCCGCTTGACAACATACAAGGTTAAGCAAACACTCCAAGAAGATGCTTAGTGCAAGAACGCCATTGAACACGGTTTCTGGACATATCCTGAAGCGTAACTAGCCATTGCGATATCTGATCGCGGGGACACCAGCCTGGAAGACGCGCTGCGCCTACTTTGGAAAGGTTACTAGTGAGGGTTTTTAACTGCCTATGCCATGTGACGGTTTGGCCTCCCCGAGATTTACGCCAATCAGGATGTGGCGTCGCAAAAGAATCTGCTTCGGCCTCTTACTCTTGGTATATATATGATATGAAAGCACAAGCCTGATCCAGGTCAAGTGCCGTACAGTCAGAGACTACGTGGGCTAAGCTACTGTCAGGTTGCCCAGGCCTAGACAGGGGGGAAATAGAAATGGTAGTGAGACTACAGCGTATTTCAGCATGCAGCTCACTACCTCTGGCCAATCAATTTAGCACGATGTTAGCCGCACAGCACAGAAGTGCTGCACGATTGCACATCCGTGCACTCTTACTCTTGGTCTTTACACCCGTTTACATGCATTTACATTAGCAACGTGATACTGCCAGAGAATGAGAGCAATTATACGCAGACTACGGTTGTCATAAACAGAAAGAATAGAGTTGGTTAGTACGTGCTACACCCGCTTTGCGTACACGCTGTGAAATCGCGACCTGGACACAACCGCCAATAAAAATACAGCTTCTCGGGTAGACAGCTTCCGACCAGTTCTAGTTTGACGTCACAGTTAGATTTGGAATAGAGCCTCTACAGTCAAGGGTAAGTTTTACATTTGTTACGTGCAACGCACATTATATACCTTGAAACTTCAAGTGCAGGTGGTCCAGGTTTTGTTGAACGATATGTATGTATGTATGAAAGCACAAGCCTGATCCAGGCAAAGTGCCGCACAGTTTGAGACTGCACGTGGGCTAAGATACTGTCAGGTTGCCCTGGCCTAGACAGATAAGAGGAAGGAAACAGAACAGGAAACGGTAGTGTTATATATTTAAGGTCAAAGTGCCATGTGGTCCTGGGCTTGTTAATTGTAGGGTCATCTCCATGGAGTTTGGTGTCATCAGCTAGACTGGTAGCCCTCACCCAGAAGAAGATAAAATCCTGCACTGTTTCGACTTAGTTAAGCTTCAACCTATGCGGTTCCCTGTCGTGTAACAGTGCATGAGCAATACTATGGTGACGGGATCTACTGAAAAAAACTTAAAATAAACGTGAGAGCTCGCAATCTGATTCTGGCTCTGATGATTCTGTTCCGGAATTAGCAGACGCCCAGGATCAAGGTGACTCTGCTAAACCAGGTGTTGCGATTTCTGACGTTTTATTAAACCGTACCAAGCAGTCACGAAGCGAGAAAAAAGCTAGGAAAGCCCTTCCAAAGTTTGATTTAAAACCTATTCCCGGTATATGCCGAATAACCATCCACAAGGCTAAGACTATAATGTTCGTTATTAACCAAGCTGAAGTGTACAAATCGTCAGCTTCGGATACTTATATCATATTTGGTGAAGCAAAAGTAGAGGATGTCTGCTCAGGCTCAAATAGCGGCCGCTGAAAAGTTACGCTCTTCAAGCGTTGGGAGGAACCAATTTGACTTCAACCGGATCTTTATCGAAAGATGCTAGTGGTTCGGCTGGGAAATCGAATGCTGCTGATGAATCAGACGATGAAGAAGAGATTGATTCCTCTGGACTAGGTGAAAAAGATATTGAGCTTATAATGCAACAAGCTGGAGTCTCCCGCAACGAAGCTATTAAAGCCTTGTGGGAAAATAATAATGATATGGTTAACGCCATTATGTCCCTCACGAGTTAGTCGCATTGCTGCTTCGTGGTTTTAATAAAAAATCGCAAATATGAAAAAAATTAGAGCATCATCTATCACGAGAAACCGCAAGATAGAATTGTCCTCTTGAGATAGTGATTAAGGCGTAGATATCATCTTATTTTTTGTGGCCATGTAACACCTTGATGACGATGCCCACTGTATGTTTTCAAAGGAAATGTTGATTTGCCTCGTGTTAGTATGTTTAAAATAACAAGCATGGATCCAGTCAAAGTGCCACTTAATCAGAGACTGCACGTCGACTGAGATACTGTCAGATTACCTAGTGCTTGTGTTAGTGTAAATCCAGGGTTTTATCGCGCTTATAGCGTCCCTTGCTTTCACAGAAATAGTTCGAATGCTTTTTGAAGCGTAAACATGAGCACTTCAACATTTTACGCAATTACCCCGATATCTATGCCCCTCACCCTCGTTCGGTCAAGCATAGTCATAATTATAACGTATATTAGCGACGAATTGGATTGTATCGTCACGTAAAACAGTGTAGATCACGTGGTCATCGTTCGCTTGCGACGTACACCCATTTTCAATTTTGTCTTTGAGCTTCATTATTATGGTAAGGATATGATAAACCTTTTCTTCCTTTAATGGCACCACTTGGTATAGAGAAGTGGGCAACAACCGCTATGTGGAGGTTAATGTAAAGGCTTACTTCCTAGATTTGTAGTTGGGTGACACCTGTTGCCTGCGTATGATTGTTTGTATTCGGTGGCAGCATCGAGTTACAAATATAGATGTCTGCAAGTGGGTGTTAAGACCAGGTGGCCACGGACTGAGAGAAATGCTGATGCTTGCTCGTTTGCGATGGTTGGGACATGTTTTAAGAATGCCTCATCACCGTTTACCTTACCGTACTTTATTCGCAGAGCCTGGTAGAAGCTGGAAGAAACGATCAGGTGGCCAGTCCATGACGTGGCGCGTTGGGATGAAGAAACTCACCGGAGCGCTATGCTCAGTTGGGCGTATTCGTTTGCCTGAGTGGGATCCAAAAGCCTCACCTAATAGTTCGCTGGAAACCTTACGAAATATGGCTGCAAACCGAAGTCAGTTGCGGCAGTGTATTTTATTATGTGTTTCATAATTTTTATCTGGTATTATTTTATAAAAAACCACAAAATTGCATGCAGTGAAACTACAAAAACAAGCTGCTTTTCGCGCATTTGCTTTTGCATATTCCGCTTGTTTGCTTTCCCTTTTTCACGCGCTTGCTTATCTGCTTTTCCTTCTTCATATTGCTTGGCACTTTGTCTGGCTCGAGCCTTGTGCTTTATGATGATGATAATGTAGTGAGGATGGACACAGACGAAGCATGATTCTGTGCTCTCCAATTTCAATTGGAAGTTTCATATTTCTTCATCTAGCCTACTGCTTGCTTCGTTGTGGTACTCGAATGATCCCAGCTTATGATGATTCAGAGAAACGATCGCGAGAGTATAGCTATAATCATTTTTATTATTCATAATATCATTAAGTCAATCAAGGATTATGCGAGACGCCGTAATCATCCTGTAGAACCACAATAAACTCTTGTTCAGTTAGGTAAGTCCTAGTGCCTCAGAAATTAGAGCATGCATCAAACCCATGAAAGCATTCAAAACTGCTGGCATTGATGCCATACCACTTGTTCTGTTGAAGGAATGTGGCCAAATCCTAATCAGTGCATTAAGCTATCTTCGTCGTGAGGTGTGGTTGTCAGAATATATTAATCATAGTAGGTCTGGGCAACCTGACAATATCTTAGCCCACGTGCAGTCCTTGGCTGTGCGGCCTAGATCAGGCTTGTGATTGCATACATCCATACTCATTGTTTCGCACAATTCGTTATTATACCGATATTCAAAAAAGTTGTGCGAAATTTCTGCTCCAATCGCCGGGGCACCAGTTTGATCCAGTTGAAGTGCTGCACAGTCATAGACTGCGCGTACGATAAGTTGCTTGGAGTCTGCTCACGCCTGAACTGATGAGTGACAGAGTTGAGTTCGCACTACTGAACCAGATCCCAGTCGATAGCCGCCTGTGCAAAAGGCCAATATTACCATAAACTCCGCAACCTGTTTGGGGTTGCCGCTTATGTGCGGGCTTAGTATTACTTTGACAAAATATGAGTTCTGTGGAAAATTGAAAGAACTCATTAGATTTGCGTCGATAAGGGATATGGTTATCTTAACTGGAGACGTGAATACGCGTGTCTGTCGTCTATCTTCAAACAAGCATTTCTTGATTGAAAGGTTTGGTTTCGATTGATCTCGTAATGACAATGGCAAAAGGCTGTTTAGCTTGGTTCGTAGCACAGGCTTTCTCTTGCCGGCACTAAATTCTGCCACTCGATGCGTCACTGTTCCACTTCGAAATCCCCGTCGACTGCCTCGTTCACGCAAATTGACTATGTCGCTATCAGCTACTCGTGTCGAGGGAGATTGCTGCTCATACCGGGGCACCTGTCCAGTGTTTGACCATGCGTTAGTCGACTCTGAACTAGATCCGATTTGGTGGGAACCTAGAAAGGTAGAAAAGCAGCCAAATATGTTCAGTCTTATCGGCCTCCTGGTTCTTGAGAAGTTCCTGGCGAAGTTTTGTTTGCATCTTTCTGGAGTTTTTAAAGATAGTATCGATGGGCTATATATTGTGATCCAATCCTCCTTAAAACTAGACACGTTGACTCGTTCTGGGATGACTTCCCATATCGCGAAACTGGGTTTCTGCGAGTTCACCAACTAATGAACCCAGCTTGTAAACTTCAAGCGCTGTTCACCAACATGCTGGCTAAGGTACGCGTTCCGATCCCCGGTAGATCTTCATTAATTGCTCCGATTTTCTAAAATAAACCGCTATTTCTATGATAATCATAATGGTATCAGTCTCATTGCAGTGGCTGCTAAAATATTTACCTTCATCTTGCTTCACCGGTTGAGTACCAAACGAGAAGTGTAAACCCGTGAGGAGCAACGCCACGCGTTTCGTAGGTCAACTATCTTGACATCCGAGCGGTATTCGATTCAATCGATCGCAAAAGTATTTGGAACTGTCTTCTGAGACATGGATTGCCCGAGAAGTATGTTTGGATCCTTAAAGGATTATATTGCCAAACTTCGGGCAGGGTTTCAGCGTACGGACAGTTTTCGTTCTCGTTTAGTATCTCCAACGGAGTAGCGCAGGGCTGCCATTTCTCGGCGTTTCTTTTTAACTTTGCGATCGACGATGTCCTACGGAAAGCTGTAGCTGGACTGATGGGCGCAGATGTTGAACTTTTGCTGGGTGAGATGGATACGTGCCTAGAGTGTGCGGATGGCATTGCGCTTCTGGGAGATGACTATCATATAATGTAACAAGTCCTCGACCACCTGTTGCATGAAGTGCTTTGCGGTTAATAATTGTATATTACTTACCCAGGACTGGAGGAGCTCTCTTCCAAATCTAACCGTGTTTGATATCACCCTTAAACTGGTCTAGAGCTTTGTTTACATCACCAGTTGTATCTCTGGGGGCGGTTGTCTCGATGGCGCGATCTCACTGTGTTCACAAAGTGGGTGTAGCGTTAGCTAGACTTCGCCAATTATGTCGTCGACGTCATGTTTCATTTCATACTCAAGGTCGAGTGTGCAAAGCATTCGTGTGTGCTGCGCTCCTTTACGGCTGCGAAACCTCATATATCCCACGGCTTTCTGTTTTTGACGCCCGTTCCTTGCTTATGATTGCTCACATTCAGTGGCAGCATCGCGTTACAAATATGGATGTCAGCAAACATGTGTTACTACCACGGACTGAGAGAGATGCTTATGTTTGCTCGTTTGCGATTTTTGGAACGTGTTTTAATAATGCCTCACCACCATTTACCATACCGCGCCTCATTTGCGAGCCTGGTATAAGCTGAGAGGAACGACCGGGTGGCAAATTCGTGACGTGGCGCTCTTGGCTGAAGAATCGCACCGTAGCACAAGGCTCATTGGGACGTATTCGTTTGCCTGGGTGTGCAACAAAAGATCCAGCTAATATTTAGTTGCAAACCTCACAAGATAAGGCTGCTAAACAAAGTCATTGGCGCCAGTTTATTTTATTATATGTCCGATATTATTGTATTATATTTGTTAAAAAGAAAAAAAACAAAAATTCGCATGCAGTGAAACTGCACAATTAATCTCGTTTTTGCACCTCTGCATATTACCCTTGCCCACTTTCTTTTTTCACGCGTTTGGTTATCTGCTTTCCCTGTGTAATGTTGCTGATGCTTCCCTACCGTGAAAATCAGTTCACTCGGTGACGACACAATTTCTGTTCCAGGGAGAGCACACACGAACTGAATAAAAGTTCCAACTACAGTTTATGCGGGAATGTGTTATTAAGATGGGAAGTTCATAACTTTGTGTCGGAAGACTAGAAACAATTTTGAATAGGTGCCTGAGAAAGCGGGTCACCATATGGATTATACTGAAAGTCAGAATTAGGTCACGTCGGATGCCCCTGCGCTCGAGAGTGCTCAATCCGACTCTAGATAATAGCTACTAAAGTGAAATTTATACAATCCGGTGGACATTTTTGTTGCCTTATGAAAAGTCCTCTTAAGTAGTACAATGTCTGTTTCCCAACCATGATGCTCAAGCTTGCGCTGCATAGTCCACGAATGGGTGAATGTATGTATTGAATACGTTTGTAAATGAATGCGGAAGAAAACGTCTGAAAATTCGTCTGGGTAAGCCGACTGTTCTACATGCACGCTTGTCGACGGCCTCGCGCTGTAGATTTTTCAAATTCCCGCTTACCCAGATTTTTCTGAAGTTCTTCATTCAGGCGTTCGACTGCCATGTACATACGAGAACAGGCAGGGTTTTCCAACCTGTAACATTTTGCACTTGCTGAAATTGAACGGCAGCTTATTTTGAATTGACCTCTGATGCAGCTTATTTAAGTCTGTTTGTAAAATTATGCGATCCTCAACAGAGTTTATCATCATCCGAAGTTTAACATCATACATAACAATGTGACGATTTCTCCACCTGAACGAGATTATCGATCTCCGCACTGGAAATTTCCGGAAACCGGCTTAGGAACCGCTCCGTCGGTTATCAACCACCGGTAGATGCGAACCTCTCTCCCTCCACTTCCTTATGGGTAAAGCCAACACGCTAAATGCTCAGTGTGGGACACCCTAAACGAAATCTCCGCTACTTCGATGTCTGCAACCGGGTAGTATCACGCATACGTTCAAAGATGATGACATTGTCGCATACACTCACTACGAACACTACATTCGAAAGCTACTCTTCAGAAGCCACTTCGCAAGCACATATCATTCCGTCACCCTCTCTTCCTGATTCACTTCGAACCATCAATGCTGGATGCATACCGTCGCAGCAAACTGTTCAGAGACAGGTGTCAATTTCCGACGCTCTCCTCCGATCGCGTGCCCCTATTAGGCTTGCATCGCTCAATTTCCGTACGCTGCAACAATCAAAACAACAATCTGGACTAGCCCGCTCTCTGGAGACACTATATATCGGAAACCCGTCTTATGATATTGATAGGGTATTTCAACTTATTTCTTCGATGCCACTTGGGAGTAGTTTCCACTTGCGTGTGTCCAGTGATCCCATTGCTTCCTCTGCCGGCCTAGGTGGTGTTGGAATTATTTTTAGCCAAAAAGCGGAAACCACCCTTCTAGATTGGATACCCGTTAATAGCCAACTGTGTGCAGCGATATTTCAGGGTTACAGCAGAGTGAACAAACACAGTATCGAGAGACGTAACCTATTCGTGATCTTGGCTTACGCACCCACGAACTGTGGGGCGGATCAGGTGAAGGACTAATTCTACGATGAACTTCGTTCTTTCTTAACGACAGCACTCAGAGTTGATATAGTGGTGCTTGCCAGCGATTTTAATGCTCGATTTGGATGTGTAGTGCCGCCTGAGCGCTTCCTTGGAGGGAAGTATGGGATGTCAGACGACCGAACGGACAATGGAGAGAGATCGCTGTCCCTCTGTAACGATCACCGCCTCTTCCCTGCTTTCATAAATTTTCGACATCCCAAGCGCCGTCTAGCTACTTGGCGCTCCCCATCACAACGTACTTGTGCACAGCTTGACTATATCACGATAAGTTACAGGTGGCGAGGTAGTGCCAAAAACTGCAGATCTAATTGGAGTACCAGTGTAGATTCTGATCGCGCTTTCATGTGCGCAACAAGCAACCTTCAATTCGAAGGTAAACCCAAACTAAAGCGTCCCAAACTAGACACAAAAGCTTTATCGCTGTCTGAAGTAAAAGCCAGATTTTGGGATACTATCAACTTCCATTTCAAAAAATCGGCCAGTCGAGCTGGATCGTCATTGGCATTACTTTACGCAAGCACTCTACGATTGTTACAGTATGCTGCAAAGTCGAAGAACAAGCTGGTTTGGGCCAGGGCGCGGATGTGTAGACCAGATCTTCGTTCTGCGTCAGTTGCTGGAACATCGACACCTTTATCAACGACCAACCATTGTGGTGTTTCTGGAGATTAAAGCCGCCTTTGACTCTGTTGACGATCCGCCGTGTGGAACTGCTTCGCAATGGAATCCCATCGAAATTCGTCGCTATCGTAATGGACTTATACGCTCACTCGATATGGAGGGTAAGGGCGTAAGATAGCCTTTCAAAGTCATTCAACACTACTATGGATGTAAGAGAAAAGGGTGTCCAATCTCCCCGTTTTTGTTGAACGTTGCAATGGAAGAAGTCCTCCGGAGTGCTCTTAGTGGTTCCTCCAGGTGGGCGTGTCATGGACTTGGATTATGCTGATGATATTGCCTTACTGGGCGAGGACCCAACATTTATCCAACAGGCCATGGATATGATGGCAACGGAGGCATCTACATATGGGATATTCTTTTTGCCGAGCAAGTGTAAAGTGCTCCTTTATGACTGGTCAGGTGAACTGCCCAATTTTGCTAAAAATGATCTTGTTCTGCAGTTCAAATACCTAGGAAATCTGGTGGTTGCTGGGTGTCGGATTGAGAATGAAATCACGTTTAGAATTGCCAAGGCCAGACTGGCATTCACTTAAATTAAGTGCCTCTGGAAGAGATGTGATTTGATCTTGAGTTTGAAAGGACAGTATTGCTTTACGGGAGTGAATGTTGGACGGTTCGCGCTGATGTTAAGAGGCTGGTCTTCGACCAACGTTGTTTGCGATCGATTGCTCACGTTCGGTGGCAACACCGCGTTTGCAAATCTGAGGTCAGGCGCCGCGTCTTAGGAAGCAACTGCACTAGTCTTCAGAAAGTCATCAACTGACGTCGCCTCCGGTGGTTGGGGCACGTCCTTCGCATGAAGCCTGAACGGTTACCATTGAGAGCGTACTGTGTCAGCTGGTACAGACTAAAAAAGTGTAAATGGTTCAAAAATATTCACTTTTCTGTTTCCACTGTTCCCAACCGGTATTGTACATTTCATTGTTTCTTTTGAACCATATCTGTATCCGACGTTTTCTCGTCGTTCATCCTCGTCACCGTATATATATATATATATATATATATATAACCTCTTCCTGAAGATCAACAGACATTACAGCTTTAGGCACTACTATGGTACTCGTTTTCGGTCTCTTAACACCCCTGTTTGAGGTCGATATTTAGTATGGGAAAATAAAACGTTCCCTAGCATATAAGCCGATAGCTGGAAGAGAAATATTAATTGTTCTGGTTTTCAAAATGGGACAGCATGATTTCAGGTAAAAGAGTTGATGGATCAACCTCATTTCAGTGGCCTTCAAACTCGCAGCTTTAATCCTATTCAGTCGAGTTAGTGCTATGGATCCCTATGGAGCAAGCTGGCTTTCGTTTAGGTTTCGTGGATTAACTCTTCATTATCGGTCGGTTACTCGTCTGATTACTTCGTTGTAACGGACTGCCCAAGAAAGGTTTGGATGGCATTATATTGTCAATCCTTTTTCCTCATATCCAGATTTCGAAATGGCTTTCCATGTAGCTAATTCTTTTAATTCCGCCATTAATTTTTTTCGAAGAAAAGCTTCGGATGGTATGAGAAATATTGGAGTTGAACTTCTGTCGGGTTAGCGGATTATCGGTCTGGTGTGTGTGGGTAGCAGAAGCAGCGTGATGCATCATGGCATGGCATATGCTTAGCCTCTAAAAAGTGTGAAGTACTTGTCTGTGACGATTCAGTATTTCTCAAACGTCATTGTATAGGTTTTCAACCTGGAACGATTCGATAAATCATGTTGTCATTCTTGTTATGCACG
Source organism: Atriophallophorus winterbourni (assembly GCA_013407085.1). NCBI lineage: Eukaryota > Metazoa > Platyhelminthes > Trematoda > Plagiorchiida > Microphallidae > Atriophallophorus > Atriophallophorus winterbourni. The sequence continues at coordinate 125,951 of JACCGJ010015558.1, forward strand.
ATGTTTCACACCGTGTACACAAATCAAACCTATCGCCTGTTAACCTTAGTCATTAATGGCAGCTTTGCTTATTGCAACGAGTTTACATCGCGGTCGTGCGTTCTGCGCTTCTCTCTGGTGGCGAAACCCATTGAATCTTTGGTTGACATTCATCGATCGTGAAGAATTTTCCGCATTTGATGACAGCTATGTCGATGTCTTGATGTCTGGGTCCGTGGGCCAGTAAATAACTTGCCCTGTAATGCTAAAGAGGCTCACGGCTTCTATTTTTTCAATGAGGAAAATTTTGTTTTTCCCGATGTCTTGCAAATAGGTGGAAGCTATACGTGTCCGCTTTAAGCTGGAGTCAAGGCAACCAGTGATACAGTGCGTCTGCCATGATTTTTTTTAGATTTTGTGTTTGAATATCGTGGTTCGTTGTTCGTTATGCAACAGTGGCATTCAAGTATAACCTTGTTTCCCATTTATCCACTGTTTCAAGGCTCACTGCACCTAATCTTACTGTTTCCACCTGATGACGGCAAACAGCCAGAAACCGGTAGTGGAGTGTAATTTCGGGGGATGTGAGCAACACATTACTTTGGTTATCTTAGATTATATTTTACAAATATAATTAACATCTCATAAATGTTATTGTATGAAAGCTGTTCAATCTGTATTTAAGTATTTTATTTATTTTTTCTTGTATTTTTTTCAATTTTTGCTTAGCGCTTTTCGTATCCACACATGTGCGCCATCGTGATTATGACAGATCAACAACCTTCCGCTTCGGCCGCTTTCGAATGCTGCCTAGGTATATACTACTCATAAGTATGAAATAAATGTAAATCTAAGTTTTCCTAGACCCGTCCATAAAATTCCAACGGAACTCAATTCTTGTGAGCACATCCCCATCGCTTACACATCACAACCGGTTTCTTGTTTGCCGTCATTAGGTGGATACAGTAAGTATAGCTTTGGTTAGCCTTGAAACTAATAAAGCGGCATACAACGATGTACTTGAATGTATCTTTTAAATAAGGCTCTTACAAAGAACCGCAATTTTCAAAATTATGCAATCACAAAGTAATTTCTATCCAAGCACTCAAGGCGCCTATTAATGACTAATATACTTCGATGGTCACATCTCGTTCACTTACACTTAAGTGTTTGGTAATCAACCACGGTGATTCAGCATTGTGGTTCTTTGTAAGTCATTGGAGTATAGATTGGTAGAAACCTGAAGACAGGCCAGCAGATTGTTAGGTATCTTTCGAAGAATATTTGGAAGATTCTTGCTGGTAACGTTACCAATGATAATGATGTTCGCCATACGATGGAGTATGCGGTAGAGGTCTGGGCTCCTTGGCTGTGAAAAGATATTGCTTTCTTTGATGAAATCAATCACAGAGCAACAAAGTTATTGATGGGTCTTCGTAATGTTCCGTACACCGAGAGATTACACGTCTGGGTCTATGTGACTTTACCCAAAGGAGGATACTGCGCGATAATATTCTGATCTCTATGTATGACTCAACTGAAATTAGAAACTCGTGGCCTAGGCAATCGATATTGATTTATTTGAGTTCTCTGAATTGGATTGGTAGGTCGACGTTCCACCAGCAACTGCATTGGCATTACCAGCGAAAATTTCCTTTTGCTATATGATGCTGCATCCATTCGTCTGTATTATCTGTTTCCAAGTGTGCCCACCCCGTTCCATTGATTTTAGTCGCCGGATGCAGTTGAAGTTTGTAAGTTCCTATTTTCTCATTGCTGCTATCCAATTTAAGTGCGGTTTATTATTCGAAGAGCCATGTAATTGAATAAACATTCTTCTTGTTCCACCTACATTGAAATAAATATGTTTCTATTCTTTTTCATTTACAGTTCAATTTATTCCTGTTATCGTGTGTTGTATTGCTTATCTCATAGGCTGTTATACTTCGAGTTCAAGTGCCCTCATTCTACTTGCTAAGTGTTCTATATCATTTGCTCGAGATCATTTATTGAGATAGATTAAAACCAATGTTAAACCCAATGTTCAATCTGACTGGCCATTCAACTGAAACCAGAGAGAAGGCGGCACATAGCCTCGTTATTTGATTTTTTCGGGCTTTAAATTATCACACGCCATTAATGTGGTTCTTGTGATCTCATTAAACATAATGGCCTTCGAATTCGCACGACACGTAACGTAATTCAAGTCGCTTTTATAAACTATCCCACCCATTTAATTTAGTTGGTTTAATAATCAAAGTTAAACCGCGGCACGTACCCTAATCAAATTAATTAAACTGTCATCACAATCAACAGACTGATGCGATACGAAACATGTGGCTTGAAACACTCTCAACTCATTATCAATTGCTGGACGGTAGAAGCGTCATTCAGAAAGAAAGAATTAGCTGCGGTTCGAATGTTGTTCCTCACTCCGTAAGGCTCCAGTATCACGTATTCATTAGAGTTACACATTGATACATGGTTTGTTTGAGCTGTTTCGTCACATTATCACAATCCAAACAATCAAAATTAAACTTAAGTAATGTCCTTGTTATTGGCCAATTCGGTCGATGTCAATCATAGAGGTGAATCACAAGCGCAACTCGGTTTCGTGCTCCACAGCGTTTTAGGTGATTAAACAGCCCGATTCAGTACAAACATAAAAGTGATATAACACGCCATATTATGATTAAGCTGATGTGTGAATTATATGTATATTGTTAGGTCAATTGAGGACATGAAGAACCTTTTAGCGTTAGTTACCGACACAGGAGTTGTTCGTTATTCCTGGAAATTTCGAAATGTTTAGGCTGGGATTATTCCTATATCACATTAAGCCGCTTGACATACACGATCCCGACTAGACTATCGCGGAAAAAGATCTTGGTGTCTGTGTCTTGCTACCACGAAACAATTGCTCAACATTTTATAATAAAGATGGTTGAATCTCGGTCTATCTGAAAGAATATTGATGAGTCTAACGCTCGAAACATTACCTGAGATATTCCATAGATATTGTAGTGGGTTGAAGTCGGCTATGATAGCGTCATGTCAACCGATATCCGAACCGCGTTCCCTGTTCTAACGTCTGTTACGTTGTTCACACCGGATTCAGGTCACTCGATCAAACATCATTAACCACATCACCCCTGCGATTCACACTCACTTGACGATTCTGTTCGGATTCATCCTTTAGGTAAACGATTGCAGCTCTGATCGCGTTCACCCACGAATCCCACAACGCAACAGAAAGCCGATTGGTCAAACGCGTTTATTACACAAGAGACGAGGAACAAAACATTCGCCTATCTTATATAGGAAAATCAAGTAACCACAACACAGACCTGAAACATATCTTTCCCGGTTGACACTTCGATCTGATGTGTCAATTGATTTCGTACCAAGTGGTGCGATTCAGGCTCTCACCACGCAGGGCTGGTTTGACTGACCTTGACGAATTTCATATCGCTCGATGTCGGCGGAAGTTGCTCATCTCCTCGTGATTCCGATGATGTTTTTTGTTGAACCGTTCTTATGCAATCCTTCCGCGTCATGATTTATTACGGTTTCGCTATTGTTGTCGTCTGTCTTCTCGGCACTTCCTGCTCTTGTGTTATGTCGAAGGGTGGTGTTCTATAGATAATCCGAATGTTCTTGATTAGCACTCTTCGATAATGCTCTTCGAACCTCCAAAATACGTGCGCCCTGCAATTGAATAGTAAATCCATATCTTAGCATCATGTCTACAGGAAGATATTGAACTTCATGCCATGATTTAAGTTAGGGCAAAGAAGTTGGTGGTATGTTATAAGAATTTGACATTGTACAGAGAATCCTCACGCTCTAACGACTATATCCTACCCGGCTATGGATACAGAGTGACCTAACGTTAACCTCTAAAGAAATTTACACGGAAAATCATCCTCCTAATCATTTAATTAAGTCTGAAGATCTTATTCGAAAAGACCATAACCAGTTTCTGGCTGTTTGCCGTCATCTGGTGGAGACAGTAAGTGTAGGTTCAGTAAGCATTCAAAGGTTTTGGATATTCTAAATACCCGATTCGTTTCGGAAATGTATCTAATTTGATCAGCATGCCTCATCAGCTTGTGGTTTATATTAGGCTAATTGCATTTTCTACTATAACATGAGTTCCGAGTTTGGAATTATCATTAGGACTACAGGGATGCTTCTATTTAGAATAATCTCATGTTGCATCCATATTCCTTTACTTAAACACCATTTAGTCTTTGCTTTCACTCAATTTGATCCATCTGATTGCTCAAAATTTACAAAACATAGATACAATTGTGCACACATTAAACGGAAAACACTAGTATTGATTATACTTGGTTTACCGATGCTGCGTGGAAATCGAGCCCTTCCAATTCAATTCAATTTTAATGGTCTAAAAAGTATATAGCTTGACAAAAACCACAGAATAATGTGGGAATTACGAATAACATGGGTAGAAAAACGGGATTTGTTTGCTTACTGAGCAGTTCAGGAATCAAGTAAAAATCCATTGGACAGAAACTGGTTTCAAAGTTCAAAGGTTTTATGGTGTAAAATATATAGGTTCAAAGTTTGGATTAGTCAACATGAAATTGTCAAAATTCGATTTGAATATATCCAAGGTGGGTGAATGTGCAACATTACAAGGTAGGGAGTTCCAGGTAAAGCATACACGTACAGAATAAATGTACCTTCGGCAGTTTAGTCTTGAGTCGGGAATATGTACTGTATAGTCGTGACTCCGGCTGGTTCTGGGTGGTAGTCGCGTGAATAGTTGATTTAGGGGATGGTTGGGGGTATGCAGTATATTGAACATAAGTATCAAATCACCTCTAAGACGGCGGTAGCGAAAGTCGAATAGATTGAAACTTGCAATACGATCTTCGTATTGTTTGTGCTTTAAACCGCGTACGAGCTTGGTGGTCCGATGATATATTCTCTGCAAGAGGCTGATGTCCTTCTGTAGCCAGGGTGACCAAGCCTGAACCGCCTACTCCATGGTTAGCCCTAAGTATGTATTAATTATTCGATGAACGGTTTGCTTACTGAAACTCCCGAACACGCGTTTTAGCAGTAGCAGTACTCGTGACGTCATTTCATAGACAGCTGTGACGTTACGTGACGGTTTCAAAATGCTGCTCACCCACACACCCAAGTCCTCCTTGTCAGTGCTTTCAAGAATAAGGGAACCAAGGGTGTAGGAGTACTCGAAATGTCTTCCAACAGTCAATACCCTGCATTTTCTGACATTGAAAGGTAGTTCATTTCTAACTGACCAGTCTTGTACGGCTTCGATGTCCAGCTGAAGCTCTCTGCAATGCTCAGTTGTACGTACTTGTGTCCACAGCTTGATGTCATCCGCAAATAACAAGATTTTGCAGCGAATAAGTTTAGGTAAGTCGTTCACATAGACCATGAAATGAATTGGTCTAAGCACTGATCCCTGCGGCACACCACTGGTTACTGCAATAGGTCGTGACAAAGTACGATCAACCCTTACTCGAATGATACGGTCACGGAGATGATCCTCAAACCAGGCTAGTAATGAACCCTTGATTCCACATAGCTCCATATTTTGTAGTAACAGACTGTGGTTGACACGATCGAATGCTTTTGACATATCAAGATAACAAGCGTGTACTGTGAGACCTTTGTCTACAGCTTGTGTCCAGTCATCGAGGGCGAGCAGAATCAACAATCATGAGAGCATTTTCGGTGGTCTGTCTCCAATGTTTGTTGTAAATGTGGAAACTCGAATTAAGCGTGTTAATGTGTATATGAATAGAATAAACCGGTTAACAGGTGGCTATTCCTTGTTTTCCTTGAATGAAATATTGACTTTTCGATCCACTGGCCCTATACTTGAGTTTGACCTAGTCGCATTCTTGAACTGATTCAAACAAAATTGAAGAAAACGATTCAGAGTTATCTGATGACTGTAACCAATATTTATTACGTGACTTTACTAAGATTAACTTTGTAACAGGTAAATCGAGCGGTTCTAACGGAATCCACCCGAGCGATGCGGATTTTAAGTTGATTTAAAAAATTGAACCCTTAACTAAATTACGTTTTACTTGACGAGAAATCTTGATGCCATTTTGATCCCTAACCCATGCATCGAAGTAAAATAAATATCCTGACTAAATGGATCTACATATGTCACCCCACTGTGCAAACGAATCCAACTTCTGTACTGTGGATTCTTACCTGATTCTTGAGCTGCTCAGTAAGCAACCAAAAACAGTTTTTGATTGTTACATTATTCGTAGTTCCTTTATAATTCTGTGGTTTTCGTTAAGCTATGTTTTATGCAATGAAATTGAATTGAAATGACACGTAATCACTCAGTAGTAAGGTTTCTGAACACCGCGGGTGGAAGGTGAATGCGACAATGATGTACAATATGATTTTTTATCTGTCAGTACATACAATAACAGAATTCAATTTAGCTTGCAACAAATAATATAGGACTTATATCGCGTTAAAACCAACAAGTTGTCTGTCGCTTGAATGAGTTCATATGAAAGCATAGATTACGGTAGTTACGTAGTGCCGGACATTGTGTATCCATTACCTTTATTCTTAAATAGTGTGATAATCTTCGTGTCTCGCATGTCTTCTCACTTTTTTCATGCCAGCATCGCAAAAGCAATCGATAAAGTGGATGCAATAAAGCTGTTCTTCAGTGTTGATGAGCTCAGGTGGGATTTCATCGTTAATAGTGGCTTTCTTCTCGCTAGGCTGTCGAGTGCTCTATTTAGTTCATCAGTATTAGGTGGAATATCTAGATGTTCAATGCCTGGTAAATGCTCAATATTATAAAGTACACGCGGCAAACCTATACTCTCTCTAGAGTAGAGAGACGAAAATTTATCGAACCATCTTCCCATCTGCTGAGTTATGTCGACCATCGGGTCTACAGATAGTAAATTTATTGGGATGTTTAAATTTGTTTAGACCGATGGATCTCTCTCCTGTCATGTGAAAATTGCCAGCGTTCGGAGCATTTTGGAAACCGATATTCATTTGCGCACTACCTAGCAGTCTGCGGGACCTTATTCCTAGCATTTAAGGAGCATAATATTGACAGTCTGCTGTGAATTAGTCCTGAAACTACAAAAATGCTGGCAAGTTCCTTGTTCCGGATTGCAGTCAGCACAAAGATTTCCCCCCTCCTCCATTAAGCCCGTTGCTAGTTTCAAACTTCTGTACACAGAAATGAAAACGCCGTATGGGGTTTCAACGCAATTTCCAGATGTAGGTTGGGGGAAAATAGTAGTTGGAGGAAAAATTTGGATTAGCTCTCATATAATCGTAAAGTTTCGATTTGAACATAGATAAACTGGTTGAGCTTACCAAATCGGCAGGTAGGGAATTCCAAACATTGCAAACACGCACTGAATAAAAATACCTGCGACGGTTCAGTTTGAAGAGTGACAGTTCAAACTTGCAACCATTACCATGGCTGTTGCTGGAAGTTCGAAAGTGGAATAATATGTCCAGGCGGTGGAAAACAGTTTTAAGTATTTTGTAAGCGAGGATGAGATCACCTCGCATTCTCCGTTGTGCAAGTGTCCTCAGCTCCTGTCGTCTGAGTCGCTCGGCGAATGGTGTATTTTCGAGACCATTAACAAGCTTAGAGGCTTTCTGATATATGCGATCCAGAAGTAAAATTTCTTTTTGAGTCATGTTGTTCAGGCTTATGCAGCATAGTCTAGAATCGGGTGTATATATGTGTTCATCATGAGAGGAAAACACTCCAGGGAAAAACGTCCAAATATATGCCGCAACAAACCGAGCAACCGAGACGCGCTTTGTAAACGACTTCGCATTGTAGATCATTTTTCAATCTACCGCAAATCGAGACACCCAGGTCCTCTTCTTCCAAGGGGTACTCCAGTATTTTGTCTTCGAGCTTATATAGATAGGAAAAGCCAAGGTCACGACCGATTATTAATGATCTTAGATGTTTGCATATTCAATGGTAGTTTATTTTCGGATGACCATTTGTACAAAGCGTTCAAATAGTTTGACAGCAAAATACAATCATCAGCATTGCTGATTCGCCTCCATACTTCTATATCGTCAGCAAACATAACTATCTTACTATCATTTGGTATTGGCAAATCGTTCATATAGATTAGGAACAGTATTGGTCCAAGCGCTAATCCTAGTGGAACACCGCTAGTGACATCGATTTTCTTCGATAACAGGCCGTCCACACGAACTCTGATGTGTCTGTTGCTGAGGTATTCACGTATCATTTCATATAATCTTCCAACAATACCGTTTTTATTTAGCTTGTTCAAGAGTAAATTATGATTAACTCTGTCGAAAGCTTTTAATAATGTCCAAGTAGCACGGATGAATACAGACCCCGCATCTATAACCCTCGTCCAATCGTCTAAACTTGTCAGCAAATTTGTTAGACAAGAGCGATTTATGTGAAATCTGTGTTGTGCAACTGTCAGAAGTTGGTTCGTTTCCAGTTGTTGCACTACTTCTGCTTTTATTATTCGCTGAAAAACTTTTGATACCGTAGACGGCAATGTCACCGGTATGTAATTTTTGACTTCAGAATGGCAAACACCTTTGTAAATGGGTTTTATTTATCCCAGTTTGCAGTCTTTTGGCACCACACCAGCTTGGAGCAAATTATTAAACATGCAGGATAGAGGTTCAGAAAGCTGCGCATGGCAGGTTTTGAGCAGCTTTGGAGTTATCTCGTCTGGTCTGGTCTTTACGTTTAATTTTCGTATGTGCTGAGCTACTACCATCGGAGTAATCCATAATTCACTCAAGGTCGGTCGGTCAAATCGAATGATTGGTTCCTTATCTGAATCGGTGGATTTCGGCGCAAAACTACCGCAATAAAGTCTGCTAACAGGTCAGCGGTCTGTTTAATGGATTCAGTGAAGCCAGACGAAGTTTTTAGGGCACTGACTCCTGGTTTAATATTCGTTCTATCCTTTACGGGTCTATATAAAAGCTTCGGATTCGGGTGCATCTGAGAAATCAATTGCGATTAAAAAGCTTGTTTATCATCTCCAATTGAGCTGATAACTTTATTTCGCAGTCGTGTAAATTGTGCCCAAGAATCAGCTGTGTTAAAAGCCTTATGAAACTCTTATGCGATTGCCCTATGTTTCATCCACTTTTTAGTCCTGCTTCGTAGTATAAATTTATTACGTTGAGAAGTTTTCTTCAAAAAGAACATTGAATATTCCTCCAATATAGATTTCAGGTGCTGTAAGAGAGAGCGCCAATGGCTATCCGGATCGGAGTAATCTAGTTGTGCGAAACTAGTGCTATGTAACTCGGTATACAGAGCACGGTAGTTCACCCTTCTGACGCACTTCGTTCCGTCACTGTTGCGCCTAGCGCTACAAAAGTGCTCGAATTCTAGGACATCGTGATTGCGTCTTCCGACTGGCGGTTTATAAAAGATATTCTCTATAGACGTTGAGGATTGAGGTAAGTATAGATCTACGGTAGACGGAGGTACGATCCACCTCTGCAGTAAATCCAAAACGTGGTTATAAGGGCCGTTGCGTAATCCAAGACGGCTCGAAGTTAAATTAAGTGTCTCTATTGATGATCATCCGGCTGACAAAATTTATGGAAAGTTGAAATTGAGAATTGCCGCTGGAGAACGATAGATCACTCCAATAATGCTATGGTCTCCTGAAGTAAGAGTCAGAGTGCACCAGTGTGTCAGGTATATCAAGGGTCTGGTCGTTCATAACTCTACAGATAAACGATTGCTTAAAGTTGAGTGCTACTCCTCCGCCATCACCTAAATGGTCACGCCGGAATAGAGACATGCTGGGCAAATAAGAGATCAGTCTAAGACAATGAGGTATGGAACCCCGTTTTTGTTATTGCAACTATGTCTGGCGCCGTTTCATTGCAAATCTCGGACAGTTTGATTAATTTGTTGATAAGGCTCTTTGCGTTTGTATAGATGCACTTCATCGTATTTTTCGTGGGTAATAACGGTGTGTAAACTGAAGTTATTGGTCCGACTTCTCTGGAGTCACTAGTATCAAACGGGTGGGTGGGATGATTTGTTCCTGTTGTTATTTATTCAGTGACAGAATCGGAAATTGTGTCAGGTACTCGATTCAGATCTTGACCGATTCCGAATATAACTGCATTTGCGTTGTCTCGTACTTTGACGCTGGGAGTAGATAAGATAACCCCATTCGGTAACTTATGTTTCAAGGCTTTCCATGTGCATCTTAGTCTATCGGCCATGAAGTTGTTTAAAAAATCATATTCTGTGGATTTGGACCAGTTCCATTGTACTTCGGAGATCGTGTTAGTCGGAAAATATCGACCATAACATCCTCGGAAATGTTTATAATTTTGTAAGAAATATCCACTGCGTGCGATCGTGGCTAGCGCGTTCTTGAATGGAAGAATCACCCATGTTTTCCGGAATCCCAAGTAAAATGAGACTACGGGAGGAAAGGTTTCCACGTTCAGTGGTTTTGCCGTGTCTCCCGCACCATGGAATATCGGGGTAGACGCGGCACGGTGTTTCAGAGCTACTTCGTACCATGTAATCGTTTAGCAATATATCTTCTAATTCTTTTTCATTGTTTACGGTTACTTTAAGCAATCGTGGTTTGTCGTGGTGTGGCGAATCACGATTTCTAGTAAGTCAATTCTATGAAGTGGGTGTAACCTGATTTATTTTAATCGTGTTGTACAGTTCAAACCAAGCCTTAAGCTCATGCTGCTTCTGAGCGTCGAATAGTAAAGCATCGGTTTTTTAAAATGTGATTCAAGAGTGACCATTCGCGTCTCTAAGATCACTCCCTGATTGATTGTTTCTACAGATGCTGGGTCGCGGAGTCCTCGTAAACTCTGTCTGCATTCGGAGCAGATATAGCAAACTCCCGTGTAGAATCGTTTTGATTACACTTATCGCTTCCTTCATCAAGTTCGTATCGCAGCTAGCGTGTATTTTGACTGAGCATACTTGACAGGTCACAGCACTTGCCTTCGCAGTTAGACCTTTCGTACAACTTTTGCACTTTTGTGGTATGGTTTTCTCCGTCATCATTTCGCATTTGTGCGGTCGTGTGTGTTTCTGTGTCCAAGTTAGCGCGGCGAGACGCGTCGTGGAGGCAATATTATATCGATTTTCGATTTGGTTTTCGATGAGATGAATTTGAAGAGTGAACAAATTAAGGTTCAGATTTGCAAATCTAGACAAATATGATACCCACGATGCTGAGTTTCTCGGTCAAGATGGAATGTTGAGAGAGAACTCAAAGGATGTAGAATGATGAGCTCTTTCAAGTGGATGTAAATTCAACTATATGCGTTAAAGTCTGCTAACTTTTGCACGCGTGAGTGTAGCTTGTAAATTAATCCCGAATGGGATAAATAAACGTGTTATCCATCCGTGTTGCAAAGATGGAATAAATCGATAGATCTTGACGAGACGATCACGAAAATATTAAAATTATCCCTATACGACTTGGAATCGAGCACTATCGCTCTCTACCAATCCCTTTTCAATGCGATAAACCCGTGCTTTGCTGAGCTCCTCCGTGAGAGCTTACTCGAATCCCACAGTAAGATTAGGTTCGCATATTTCAATTTGGTTGTCGTAAACAAAATCTTACGTCGTCCCATTATTGAACAAGGGAAACATTTTGTGAGTTTGAGTAAGTCAGGACTCAAGGTTCGTTTGCATAATACCACATTCCATTAAATCACGCTGTTTGTCGAACTTTCCGCGTGATCAAGAGTTTAAAATCCTCTATCTGCAAAGCACGTGTTGAGCGAATGAAACATTTACACATTCTACAATGTGTGAATTGTAACTATGGACACGTGAGAACAACGTTGAGAATTATTAAACTGACAAAACGCAGCCTCAATATAGTTGACAGTTGTATTCGCTTACATCAAGTATATCGTCAATTGGAAAAACATTGAAACATTTGAATCAAGAAAAAATCACCAACACATAAATCGAGTTGAACACTCGCATACATAGGGATATTTGTTTCACGTCATGTGCCTTACAAAGTATTCACTCTTTCAGGGCACGCGGATACTGATAATACTGTGTTTACAGGATGACATAAAACATGGCAGCTAAAGAGAAGGTTTGAGCAATCAATAATCTCTACTCTACGTATAGCACATTTTCACCTTGCGAACTACCAACGGTTGAATGATTACTAGCCGATGGGTTCTTAGATGTTTAACATCAAAATTGACCACTTATCTGGTGGGAAGGACAGAATGATCTTAATTGAAAATTGATTTAACGCTGCAATTTCGTCAACCAATTCTTCTATATTTACAGAGTAAGTCTTTCACGCAAGTCATGTGTTTTATACACGTACATTTTAATCTTTACCACCATATGGTTATTGTTAAACGTGTTGGTTTTTAGACCATTAAAAATCTTGAACATACCACACCTGAATTCGCTATCGCATTCATTCATCGTTTTTCTTTTACTCCACGGTCGGTTTTGAAAATTAAAATGTGTCAGTCGGAAAGTGTCGAGGAAGTGAGCAATACAAATTTTGCTATGTTTCATGTTCAATCTGAAAGGGATCTTGAAAACATCTTACTATCCGCTTTTCTCCTGCGTAAGGAGCGTTCAGAGACCACTGCAAGGATCTTTGCTGATGTGCCCTGGTGGGAAAGGGTCCGAAAGGACCAGCAACAAAACCAAACGAAACAGAGGGGTGATCGAAGTATAATCCTTTTGGGAGTTCCAGAAGCTGATGAAGCAACTGATAAAGCGGTGCAGCGCAAACACGATCAGTTACAATGGAGATTCCTCAGTGATATACTTGGTTTGCATGATGTAGCTGTGACGGACACGTTCCGCATCCCCAAATCTACGAATTATAAGGGCATCGGTCCTAAGCCCCTTAAAATAACGTTCTTGCGTGATGATATGTTGAACACGGTCAAAACTCGTTGGGAAAATGGCCGCAGAATAATCCCGCGAGAAATTAGACTAGGTGCATCGAAACACCATATTGGAAAGATAGATGCACCACTAAGTTCAATAGAAACACTACCAAGTCAATCAGTTGTTGACGTGTCAGAAACAATTTCAGCCGATACGATAGATCACTGTGTTCCAACAGTACAACCCCAAAACGATCAAGCATCCCTGCAAGCAAAAAACCTTCAGTTGCCGACTCTGGAGGAGTCGGCCTAACATATATTCTGCACTCCACTAGCCTTCTTCCCCACACCCCATCCTTGTTGAGAAAAACAACTATGAAATGCATCTACACCAACGCACAATGTCTCGGAAACAAAATCGGTGAACTGCGTGCAGTTTTTCTGAGATGTTCACCAGACATCATCGCCGTAACGGAAACGTGGCTGCAGACTCAGCAAACAAATAGTGAACTTGAATTACCAGGAATGTCACTTATTCGTCATGACCGTGAAACCAGAGGAGGAGGAGGAGTAGCTTTGTATTATAGCCAAAACCTTCTGTGCCGTGAGATTACGGATCCAGACATCGTGTTACTGGATACACTCTGGTGCTCAATCCGACTAGCTAACGGCGAAGACTGTGTTTTGGGAGTAGTATATCGCCCACCGTCTGCACAGGAAACTTACAATCTGGCCCTACTGGATAAAATTCGCATGGTTACTTCCAGATACACTTGTGGATTTTTGATTATGGGTGACTTCAATTTACCGAATCTGCAGAGCAGTACCATTTACCCAGAACACTCCCTCGAGCGCGCATTCAGTGAGTTGTTTGACGATATTCCTCTTTATAACCACATTACATGTAACACCCGATACCGCGGAAACGATTTACCCTCACTCTTAGATCTCGTTCTGACAAGCAATGAACATGACATTGATAACGTTGCTTACGAAAGTCCACTGGGACTAAGTGATCACGTCGTCATCCAGTTTGAATATCTGTTTGAAGCTGTAAGAACAAATGATGCCCGTAAAAGAGTTAGGCGGATCAACACTATGGCGTTGAGTGATGCTCTGAAAAACACGTTTAACTGCCAACCGGAAACCAGCAACGTACATGAGTTTTGGATATGGCTAATATCTAATCTCAAAAGTTCAATCGAAGTGAGCTCCGAATTTGTCCTCAGGAACTCAAGAAAAAAAACTTTGAATTTAAATTAAGAAGCCGAACGCGTAAGTGGTTATCGGTACGAAACAGTGCTTGGCGACACCATCGGCAAAACCCATCATCCGAGACCTGGGAAACATTCCGTTTACTGCGGAACAAAGTAAACAAATTTGTCATCCAAGACAAGTTGTGCTTCCAAGAAGTGATATCAAGCATGATGGAGCGAAACCCCAAAATACTATATCGTATGGTTAACGATCAAGCTAAGGTGAAACCTGGAGTAGCGTCCGTGAACACATCAGCTGGACCAACAACAACTGCCGCAGAAACTGCTGATGCTTTAGCCACGTTTTATTCATCGGTATTCAAACCGATAGAACATGCAATAAACAGCCCAAATCCAACACTTTCAAACACGGTTGCCCTAAGTGAAATAAGTGTCACTGAGAAAAGCGTCCTCCAAGGTTTATTTAATCTTAAAACCGGAAAGTCTCCTGGGGCCGACGGAATAACCCCGAAAATATTGAAGCAATTTGCGAGTTTGCTATGCAAACCACTCACTTATTTGTTCGAGCAAACACTGGCAAGCGGAGTGATTCCTACAGATTGGAAACGAGGAATAATTTCTCCAATTTACAAAGGTGGAAATCGCTCCGATGTTTCCAATTACCGACCCGTTACTCTGTTACCAGTGATTTCAAAATTACTTGAGCGACTCATTGTTGACGATCTAATGAAACACTTCGAGAATAATCAGTTGCTTTCGAGGAACCAGCATGGATTCAGACGAAATTATTTCTGTTTGTCTAATTTACTGGTAACGCTAGATGATTGGACAAAATCGGTAGATAAAGGACAAGCAATACACGCGTGCTACTTGGATATTTCAAAAGCATTCGATCGTGTTGACCATTCCCTACTACTGCGGAAGCTTGAAAGGCTTGGTATCACTGGAAAGTTGCTGAATTGGCTAAATGACTACCTAACAAATCGCACTAACCAGGTACGTGTTGATGGTGCATTATCCAAACCAATTGCAGCAACTAGCGGAGTTCCCCAAGGCTCAGTCCTTGGTCCGATCCTCTTTCTGGTTTATGTCAATGAAATACCGGAAATTGTTCGATGTAACATTTCGTTATTTGCGGACGACATAAAGATTTGGCGCAGCATTCGTAGTCCAGAAGACTGTCTGCTATTACAAAAGGATCTTGATACGCTTCACAGCTGGTCGTTGAAGAACAAACTGCCGTTTAACTTCAACAAATGCAGGATCATGAATGTGGGGAATCGAGTAGAGTTCACATATCACATAGGTTCGCATGTCCTTGAAAATTGCAGTGAAGAAAAAGATTTGGGTGTTGGATATGCTCCAGTTTAAAAACATCACTTCAAACTAACAGTGCCTTTAAAAAAGCAACACGCGTTCTAAATCTACTCAAACGTGTATTTGGGAAATTTTCGCCCAAGATATTCCCAAGGATCATAAAATACATACTTGAGACCAGTCATGGAATACGGTGTGCAGTCATGGTCTCCGTGGCTCAAGAGGGATGTGGAACTTATGCAGCGAATCTATCACCGCTCAACGAAACTAGTTCTCAGCATCCGAAACAAACCATATAATGAAAGGATAGCTCAACTGAATCTGTTTGATTTTCCCTATCGACGAATCAGAGGAGACCTTATCTTACTTTACAAAACATTCCATACCCCGAACCATCCCTTACAGGATTTATTCACGCGAAGGGATACGAGGAATTATCGGACCCATGAATATGTGCTGGTCGTACCCCATTCCCGTCTGAACTGTAGAAGGTATTTTTACTCTGTCCGTGTCTGTTTTACTTGGAACAGTTTACCTTCAACCGTTGCTCACGCCACTAACTTGCATGACTTTAAAACGAAATTAGACGATTTTTATTGCATTATTCGTTTCCAGAACACTTATATACTGTTTAATCTATGTTCTTATATTGTTTATACACTTAAATTTTAATTTTTACCATCCTATGGTTGTTGTTAAGCTTGTTGCTTTTTAGACCATTAAAAACCTTGAATTACCTTAAATCACCCAGTCTACGGAAATGAATATATAATATTTGTGTTTAAATTTATTTAAATCAGAATAATCACAATGACCCAAGCTTCCAGAAAGTCAAATGTGAGACCGAAACTCAAAGGGAGTATACACAAGAGTGTAGTGCAGTGTTGAGCAGCAGATATTAAATGTTCGCCCAATGAAACATGTCGTTACGTATTCCAACAAAGTACGGATTCGATTGATGGCTTTCTACCTGTTTATACAAGATGTTATAGATGTTATCATTATTAACACGGGCTCACATCCTATTAGTAACTATAATCTTATAACCACCATGGAGCCATAAAGTGCTCGTGACATTCCAAATACACGTAGTTTTGTGACGATGGCATCAAGTTGTAGGCAAAATTCTGTATGCCTTGAATTTGTTATATTGCTGAATGACTACGCTCAGTTGTTTGTGTGTGGGTATACAGGTTATCTTTTTTTCGAACTGTTGCTAAGTTGACAGTGAATACTGAGTTCTGACTTGCAGTCTGTTGGACCTTATTTTTAGTTGCTCTTAGAAGTCGTAAGTTTTTATCGGTTAGCATATATTTGAACTTCAAGAATGCCGACCGTTTCTCATTCAACACAGCAATAATCTAAGATGCTTTTGCTTCGAACCTGTCGCTCGTTGAAAGTGTTGAAATCGGCTGTGAAGGCTTTTGCAAATGGCGCGGCTAGATTAGGTTAGCACATGCGAGTGACGTCTATCCTTGGCATAGCAGACAATTTGGCGTAGTGAAATCTAGCCTGGAGAAATTTTAGTTTTGAATAAACCAGCGAGTTGATGTGATCTGGTGAGCAGTACGCTTCTTATATTAGTGCGCCTAACAAGAATAAGATCAAGCTGTTTCTATTGATTAGAGCGAGGATGTTTCCAAGAGAATTTATGCTGTCGTTTGATTTGAAAGAAACAATTACCGACACAAAGACTGGTCAGTAGTGCACGCTTTTAAAAGGATTTGTCCATTTTCATTGTTTGACCTACCGTAAATACTTAAGACGCACTTTTTTTCTTCATGAGTTGCCCTAAAAACCCAGGTGCGTTTATCCATGCTTTTATTATAAAAATTAAGCATTTATCATAATATCAAAAATTTATTTTATAAACCGGTACAATTTATCAATATTTATCCTCGTCGTCACTGTCTTCATTCAACAAAGCATGTATGTTGAAGGGTAATAATGAACTGTATCTTCAAAATCATGAAAATGTAATATCAACCAATCATGGAGTAGTATTTGACTCTTGTTGGAGCAGAAACTTTTCCTTAAAAATGTCATCCAATCATTCGACATGACGACCAAGAATGAGAAGTGCACTTTCCACGATAGTCTACATAGTCTAGACAGACATCTGCTGACTGACAGGATGAATGAGTCAGCAATCAGCACACACGATGATCATAGCGATTGTATGGAGGTCACCGTGATTGACTTAAGTTCACCGTTTCTATAAAAATTAATGGAAATTAAGGACTAAAATTAGGATGCGTCCTATACATAGGTACACAGTTTTTCCATCGTTTTTAGGGTCAAATATCCACTGCGTCTAATACATGGTATCGTCCTATACGCGGGTATTTACGGTACTTCGAATCTTACTCGACAGTTTTGCCAAGACTCGTAATCTGTACCAACTCTGGCATTGAAATCACCCAAGACCTCTACACAATTTTATATGGCACGTCTTTGGGGACTGTTGTGAGGTTACGACAAAAAGCGTCTTTTTCAGAAGGCATCACAGAGAGCGTCGGTGCATAAACGTTGACCAACGTAATGATACAAGTAATGCACTTAATATTTAGAGTCCAAATCCTTTCGCTTCCGAAGCTTTTCCTTTCCCAAACAATGTATAATCTCTTTCTGTTAGCATATCGGTGTCTGATAATCGCGTCTCTTGCAGGGCAGCCACGTATACATTCAACGTTTTTAGTTCATTTTTAATCACAGCTGATTTTATTGAGCCTCTGATATTCGAGACGTCGTCATCAAATCCTGGATGCATGGTTCCCAGTTTTAGAACCGAACTTTGTTGTTTTGTAATTCATTTCGCTGGTGTGGAAAAATACAGTCTGCTTGCGGTTGATTCCTAATCCCAATGCACCCAATGAGGATAGAAGACCATGGCCAGGCGGTACATTATTGACTGGGGGCTGCCCAGCTTAATGCCGTCCAACGAGACGTGAAAATCTCTCTCACCGTCCGAAGCAGCCCCAGGCGTTGACTCTTTAATCTATGCCAGTCGAGCCATAGCTTTTAACCGGTATCTGCTACTTCTCCTTTTACTATTATCCATAGAAGCGGAATGGAATATCCTATCCATTGGTGCGTTGAGATGTACGCCAGGGTAGTTCAATATGGAGAACTTGCTGTTGCCCATGCAGCAAGTGCTCCCTCTCCACGGCACTACCCGAATAAAAGGAACAACTTGGCTGATACGGTTGGACAACGATGCCCTCGTAGGAGTTGACAAGACGAAGTTGAATACAACTTCGGACTGCCTAACAGGACTCCGGCTCTGGATTTTTCCACGAGGTTGACTCCAGAAGCCAGTTCCATGATTGGATGTAGCCACAAGGCAGTGGAGGTTTGAGATAAGGATCTTCCTTCCTCTATGTGGACCGTCTTCATGAACTTACGAGCTCCGCCAACCCGAAGGAAGCTGGTTTTAAGGCGCCAGTCAGCCGCCTTCACCCTTTCTCCTGTCAGTAGAAGCAGTTCCGCCGGTTCACGCGGGACCACGCGCGCAGGCCAGGAGCTGGATTTGGTTGTCAGAGACTATGAGACGTGCGCCATTAGAGCATTTTTGAAATTGTGAGCCTATGACAAAACAGCCGCGACAACCATGGAAACTTAGGGGCAGATAGTTATGTTTTACAAGCGTCAATGCTTTCACATTGAACCACGTGAGTAGGTAAACTGTTCCACAATTGCACATTGCGAACGGAAAATGCGTATTTGCGGCAGTTCAACCTGCTATGCTGTTGGTAAAGTTTAGATTGGTGACCACGCAGATGTATGTTGTGGGAATGATGTAACCAATGGCTGCATGAATGATTTATTTGATCGAGCACTGTTCAACTGAAGATTAGTGCTCCTCGTTACCGTTTGTATTAAGTAGAATACAATTTCGATATTCTAAGTCAAACATGCACAGCTCGAAATTATTAATAATTTGTTAAAAGTTCTTGCCAATTCCCTTACTACCGCTGCTCCGTCATAGTAAACGTACTAACATCCTACGCCACCGACAATTACTACAGACGTTTCGTGGCCAATCATCGTAAACAGTAGTGTGATTCGTGTAGGCGTGACCTTGTCATTCGTCGTCACTTTGGCTCAGCGTGGGTGATTTAAGCTTTATCAGCTGTCGGCGGCCAATCGCACGGAAGCACAGTCTCGATTTGTGTGGGCGGGTGATTGCAGCCATGGTGCTGTAGGCGTGCATCTAAGCGGATAGTAGCTTGCCTTCTTATCCGGACCTTATTTAAGGGGATGTCACAGTCCATTTGGTTAGTGAGTATTTGAATCGCGACATATAAGGTAAGCTCGTTGATCCGAGATTTACAGGTCTCTCCTTCATACTCATTAACAAATGTCGATCTAATTTTCGTTTACTGGCACCGCAAAAGCAAGCATCTACATTGCGCCGGCATCTGCTTTACTTTTACCGCCGCTAATTTACGTGTTTAGATTAGCAAAATGTCTTTGGTATGCACTATGCGATTATTTTGTCTGAGCACCATCCGCTAGACCCACGCTGAACATGTTTGCTCTTCAGGTAACCCGAATGCATATGATCCACGATGGAAACCATTACACTCGATCCAACCCAACGAGTAATCTGAGAGTGAACGAAGACACGATTTGTACGGTGTATCAGTAAACGAGTTACGAAACATTGTATGGCGAATTCGGACCATTTCCTGTTCTCCATACAGAGCCAGCTGTACTGCTGTTATGCGTTTCCCAACTGGAGGGGGGTAGTTGCACACATTCATGCCAGTACTGGTTTTGAAACATTCTTAATAATCCCATAAGGGTGTATGCATTCATATCATCATACTAAACCGCACACCAGTTTCCACACACATTCACCGCCTGAAACGGGAGGATACCTCAAATTTTGATTAAGTTGCGAAATTTGTGTTATCTTTTTGAATGTATTCGAGTTACACATGTTGTCTCTATTTTGTTTCAGCCTAACAGTCAGTACACGGTGAAATGGAAAATCCGAAAATCCAATTGCAAAACCCGGATGTCGAATACCCATTGCGTCTAGTGGAACGCAAGGTTGGTCCAAACCAATTTCCATTAATGGCTATTGATTTTAGATGCTAACGGACGACACAATGCTGATCAAATTAGCCTTAGATTCCCCAGAACACATCTTTGGGGCATATGTGGGTATGTAAAACGTTTTACTCATATGACGAATTGTATCCAGGGAGCCATGTATTTTTCTGCGCTGAGATCAATGGTGAGAAAAAGGTCACGCCGTTTACACCGATTTCACTAAAAAATCAAAAAGGTTACGTGGAATTCGCTATCAAGGTATGATTGATAAACATTCACTACCGAAGCACATTATCAGACATTTCACAAATTTTTCACATTTGTTTGCGCGGATATGCATTTCAGATTGACGTTTAGTCTTTTAAAGCAGAAGCTGCGTCTATATCGACTGCAAAGGATATTGAATTCTTCGGTTGATACTTGGTATAAACCCCAAAATCCTATTCAAAAAGATAAATAAGCTAATATGATGGCACCGAATCGTTCAAGATCACCGGAGCATATTAGAAATGCACCTTTTATTCCTTGCAGCCATGGAATATGAGGCAGACATTCCATTATGTCATCATCACAACTCTATACATGAAGTTCCCATTCCACGTTCATATAGTCTTGTCTGATTCTCTAAAATTACCGTCAGTGGTATTTATGTTTAGTTTGCATTATTATGGCATTATTATGGTATTATCCGGTTGTTAATAATTAAAATTTGTTGTTACTATTTCAGGTCTACCAAAACAAGGGTGCAATGGCACAGCACATGATGAACCTGCCGCTTTCCGACCACATTAAGGTGAAAGGTCCGGCTGGACGACTACGCTACGAAGGGCAAGGTTAGTTGTATCACCCTCAACTCGAATTCTGTCCGCTTTTACCAAATACTCGATTCAATCGAGTAGCTGCCCTTCGCTCATGTGATTAAAATGTTTCTTATGATGCCAGGGAACTTTGAAATCAAACCAGACAATCGTAGTCCATCAAACAAATTGAAAGCCAAATACGTGAGCATGATTTGTGGCGGGACAGGCATAACTCCAATGATCCAATTGATACGCGCCGTGCTGAGTGAACAGGATGATAAGACGTGCTTGGCCTTACTCTATGCAAACAAGGTCAGTTCCCATTTTTCACAGTAGTGACCAGTTTTCTTTGGAAGCTTAATTTTAACCTATATTCTGTCCAAACGCCCGGATATATGGATTTTGATTACGCCGCCGCGTAACATTCCAAGGTAAACATGATACGCAAATGTTGGCTGTTTCTCAGTCACCGATATTCTAGTACAATCAAATCTCCGCTGCGATTGGCACTTAACCACACGTAGACATTTTAAATATCGATCGAAATTCACGATTTATAAATGTGATTGCTCGCTTATTAGCTTTTAACTTATCTTTCACTGCAAAATAATGTGATAATTCACATTGTTACGCAATGTGCTACAGGAGGATTTGTTTTAAGTTACGAGTGACTCGGTGTGCATGAGTTGGTTCCCATTTTTTGAGAACACACATCTGGAACTGTTGATGAACATGATTGGTGAAGGTAAACCTGATTATTTATTTCAAATAAGTTTCATGGGTTAGGCGTACAATTTTTGTGGAATGCAGTTATAATTTAATCCATAGTAAACATCGATCATAGTAGGCCAATAACAACAGTTGCGATTCAAAATAAAATAGATGTTTACTTTGAAAAATTACTTATTTGCTTACACGGTAACGTACTTTCTACCTTCCCACTTTAGACTGAAGGTGATATTATTTTGCGCGAGGAAATTGAGAAATTGCAGTCTGAACATCCCGAGCAATTTCGCGTGTGGTACACTGTTTCGACTCCACCAGCATGTAAGCACACTTTCGTATTTACTCGAAAAATTTCTCCTTTTCAATTTAATTCGTGTTCCACATTGAGCTTTAAAAATTCTAAAATGAAGATTGACATGAGTCAACGAGTGAAACCGGAGGATGCGTCTCAGTCGTTTACACGGTTCGCGAAGCGATAGGCATTAAAATCTTTAGATTGAACCCCCACAAAACGTTTATTTCGTTATCTTTTGTAACCTTCACCAACTTCAAACAATAATTAAGATATGTATGTTTATGATATTGATCAGATCCATGTTTTATTTCTTCCATGCATGCACCGTCGAGCCTTAATGATGAATATCAGGTGTTTATTTGCAAATTTGATCAGGCGAGAAGTCAATGGAGGCGCTGATCATGTTGTAGTTTCGTTCCACTTTGATCACATTTGGAACGAAAATTAAACCCCTAACCTTGCTTTTGTCTCTCATCGAAATAGACCAAGACAAAGCGACGGTATAGTCTAGGCTTTGATTTAATCTATATGAACCAAATTCTCACGGAAAGTTGACCCTGTACACCGCCACCGGAACAGACACTTTGAATTCTGCTCATGTTACATTTTCAAACACTGTCGCTAAACATTGTGTTGCTGGTGAGTGGACATGCTTCTAGACGAGGAGATTGAGACCTCCACGGTAGAACAAATGCTCACCATCAACATTGCGATGATCTGCATCAAAATTTCGTACATATATTATGTCTCCTCTCAGCGGGTAAATTTTCTACCATTAACATTATACCCCAATATTCACAGCTTGGAAATATAGTACTGGTTACGTGGACGAAAAGATGATCGCTGAACACTGTTATCCACCTGGCGAAGATTCGTTGATGCTACTTTGCGGTCCACCGGAAATGCTTGAGGGCGTGTGCTACCCGAATTTGAAGAAGTTGAACTATCCGCAAGAACGAATCTTCACGTACTAGCCGATGGTCGGGCTCTGTTGAGGTCATTGACATCACTGCATTTTACCAAATCCATTTTAATCGAAATGATTACTGACTTCGATTTTTATTTTCATCTCGTTTCTCACCTTGTTCTTTCCACCCCATAATTTTGTGCTACCTCTGAAAATTTATTAAACTCCTCGGGCTTATTTATTATTGGAGAAATCACACATCCATTACACCAAATTGTATTTGCGTAGATGCTCGAAGAAAAACACTTCGCCAAGATTGTATCTTCTGTTTGGACCACACCATCATGACAAGCTTCATGGTTAGAAAATCAACCACCTTTGCTATAACCAGATAAAGGACAATGTTTGTGATGATATATATACAAAATGAAACAACGCTGAATGCTTGCTGAGGTAGCGAAAAAATCAGACTAATCTGCACAGTTTAGGCAATAGTATATATATGCAAGTGTACAAATTGTGCTTAAATAATACTTAGCTTGGGAATTTCGCGAGCGAATTTCAACGAAATAAGATATGTATTTAGTATAAACAAATACTTACGGTAGTTCCGCGAACCACCGGCATACATGAACCTTTCCGTGTCTTGCTGCCAGTTCAACATAAAAAGAGAAATGACAGTAGCAAGGACACTGTATGTGAAGCTCATGCTACATTTGATGGTGCTTTGCTTGAAGGTTATCACAATCATCGTTGTCCATCGATTAATCGCAGAGTTTGAAGTTTAAATGCGAAGGGATAAAGACCTCGAGAAGCACAATGGCTAGATTTGGGCCAGGTTTTCTGAATCGGGTGTGTGTACGTAACGGATGTAGCTCAAAACGGACGAAAACATGTTTAATAATGTAAAAAGATTAGTAGAAAAGTTGTTTAAGCAAACCAGCATAAACATGCACATGATCATCTAACGGAAATCGGATAGTGAAACAGGTCAAGAGAACAAATGTAGGAAATAATTTGATTTGAGATGAACAGTTAATCTGTGGACGAACGATATTCAAACTTATTCAGGATTTCCTTCATTTTCGCGCGTACAATTTATAAACTCCTAGCATAGTTAGATAACAGTTTATTATGTAGCGGTCGTTATAGGACGTTTCTTTCATTCTCATTATGCGAAATGGACACCGAACTCGAATCCTTGTAATGTTCGAAAGATTCCCTAGGATCTATAGAAATCTTACTCAACACATTATCGTTACATCCAAAGTTAACCTACCGTCAAAGGAACCTAGGGCTCTTCTGAGAAGACCCAGTTGCTTTCAGCTTTGCTGGCAGCGAGTCGACATTGCATAGAATTGCCCAAGTCAGACTGAATAATCACCCCTAAATATTTTTCGGAGGAGGCGGGTTTATTAACCGTTCGATTTGCTATTGAGCGATAAAAAGCTGCATTTCGTTATCTAGGGACCAGTCATAAATCATATCGAGATTCCGTTGAAGGTTCTGTGTGTCGGCTGTGAAGTTTATCTAGCGCCAAAGCTTTGCGTCATCAGCAAAAATAAGCACTGGTCACTGTACTTAGGTAGGCAATTCATTTATATATATTTGAAACAAGAGTAGTCCGAGGACTGATCTTTGTGGGACACCACGGGCAACTTGAATGCACTCGGATAGCTCAGCTTTAACTCACACGTATATCTCACGAAATATTAACCATTCTTTAATCCATGCATGGAGTTTACCATCTGCTCCATAGGTAAGGAGTGTCGACAAGAGCAGTTCGTGATTGACACGATCGAATGGTTGTGAGAAATCAATATAAATTACGCCCACGGAGTTCCCAGCATCCAGTAGCTCAGGCCAGGCTTCTTTCGCTAACAGCAAAGTTGTCAGGCAAGCTTTTAACTGAATACATGTTGTGCTTCAGAGTTTGTTATTGATGTCAAGGTGATTCCGAAAGGCATAGGCAACGAGGGACTCCATTACTTTAGATAGCGCTGGTAATAACTCTATCGGACGTTAGTTTAACGGAATTTTTCTTTCGCCGCCCTTGTAAATCAGACTAATCAGGGCAGTTTTCCAAGTTTATGGCACGAAGCTCTGTTCGAACATTATCTTGAACACGCCAGACGTTGGTATTACCAATTCGGAAAAAACAGATTATGCAAAAGGTTGGGGTGTATATTATTTATTCCAGGTGAATCTTGAAAATAACGTTTTTAATGAATCGGTTATAGCAAGTTTTTGGTAACGTTCCGCTTCTTTGGATGCGTTTTCGGCAGCCTTCCGAGAATTGCGAGAATAATCTGGAGGTTTGACCACCAAGTCCCTTGGTATGATTCTATTCTGCTGGCATCTCAAGTTGCAGATGCGATGATGATACCATTTCGCTTCCGTTTCGGCTGTTCGTACCAACTCACTGGCCAGTTTGCTAACTCGAGGCTCGTAGGAGTCAGCAAGGTATTTGAAAATATTCGAGACCAATCATATCATGTATCATATCAATTCAAATATTCGAATCTGAGTCCACAATCATGAAAATAAAGTTAGCAATGAATTGGTAATGGCAAGTTTTTGGTAACGTTTCGCTTCTGAACAGAAGCTTCGTCACACCAAGGGTGTCGGTATGAACATTGTTCAGGTTTAAATGGCATTTTCTCGACCAATCCTGAGTTCTCTAAGATAGACAGGCGAGATCAAGACAATTGACCACACCCAATAAATGATGTGTTAATCCCTAGATTATTTATTTAGTGTGCAGGTGCGAACAGCGTCCGCTGACACACTGCTTACGTAATCTTAGGTGTTATTCACGTTAATCCTTATCCACTGCAGAACTGAACGCCAGATTGTTGAGATATACGCCCCATCCACCTTGTTCACCGCATTCGCACCAGCCTTTGTTATTTCAACAGCCTCGGCGTGAAGTCTTTCCCCATAAGATTTCACACCCCGTCTTATCACTTCCACGTTATCAAGATGTACGCTGTGTCCAGTGTCTAGCACATGTTCAGCTAGGGCAAAATCCTGAATCAGTCATTGATATTCACTAGGATTGCGGGGTTGCTTTCTTCTCGTTTCCTATGTTCATTTACCCTAGTGCAAAGTATACAAAATATATACACGACTAGAGTAAAGCAAAATTCAAAAAATATGGTGACAAAAAAGCAATTAGCGTCACAATCACCAAAGCATAGTAAATGTTCGTCCATGAACAAGAAATGACAAATAATCATGTAAGTCACGTAAAGTTCACTTGAATACTTGACGTAAGTTAATAGACACGTGCAGTCAAGTCGTTACACAACAAATACGTGTCCAAATTGAGAACGAAAGTCTCAAGACTGAGAGAGGTAACACAATAGTTTTTGAGAGTGCATATATAATCTCCAAGTTTTGAGTTAATTAATGCTAAATGCGGTATACCAAATTGCACGTAGGGAATTCCAAACAAAACAAACACAGAATAAAATAACTACGGCACTTCTGCGTGGATTGTGGGTTATCAAACATATAGTCGTGGCCTCGGACGTTGTTACCCGGTTGAAGTTGGAATAAGCTATCCAGGGATAGTGAAACAGTAATAGGAGCTTTTTATGTAAGGAGTAGATCGTGTTTTTCTTTGTGAAAAAGAATATCGACTAGCATAGCTTGGCTGACAAACTATGGCCTAATCATGTAAAGTCCACTGGAACACTTGACATAAGTTAATAGACAGTTGCTGCAAATAGTTATGCGACAAATACAGGAGAAAATTTCGAATTTATGTTTTTTTTCAAAATTCGTGAAGTTTAACAGGAGAAAAACTCGAGTCCGGTGCCTCCGGTACGGATAGTAGTTATCAAATTTGTGAATATTTAGGAGGATCGGGTATTAATGAGTAGTTTCAAAACTTGAATTTTCCCGAAAGAGAGTTAAGGGTTTCGTTGATTTGATTCGCTGCGAAATCCGTGAAACCCACTTAAGACACCAACGGAAGCTGAATGCTCACCATTTAAGGAGCATCATCTGCATCTTGAAAGTATCGTGGATGAACAGACTATAAAAATGCAGAATCGCTTTCAAAAGCTGGTTTATAGAGCATGTTCACTCTACAAAAGACCCAAAGATTTGGGTCTTGACCGCTTCTTTTGAAGGCATCGTGTAAAGCGTCATCCCCAATTGGTGAAGAGCAGCTGCTGCTGTTCGATGCTAAACGTAGATCACACCGATAGCGCACAAATGCTTCGGACTGGCTGATTACTGCTTATCACTGTGAGCGCTGCGGGAGAGATTGTCTCCCCCGAGTCGGGTTGTTCAGTCATTTGAAACGATGCGGAGATCGTCATATGCTTGTGATGTTCGTCCATGGTCGACATTGACCGAAGGTTAGCCGGCAACAACATCTCTAAGCATAACAGGCAAAATTGCATCTAACAGCATATCGCGGGAAAGTTATTGACGGTATGTTTTAAAGTGTTACTGAGCAATGATATTATTAACCAAACAAGTTATATAAGTCGATAC
The DNA here is from genome assembly GCA_013407085.1 of Atriophallophorus winterbourni. Lineage (NCBI taxonomy): Eukaryota > Metazoa > Platyhelminthes > Trematoda > Plagiorchiida > Microphallidae > Atriophallophorus > Atriophallophorus winterbourni. Next base: position 153,677 of record JACCGJ010015558.1, read on the forward strand.
TCAGACGTAAGGCTAGTGTCCTCAAACAATCGAAAAAAGTTGCTCTACCCGCATTGTGCCCGTAAAAAATTAGTGATATCGAAAAGGCTGGGCTTTACTTACCAGTAATCACTATATCCGAAAAGTTCAAGGTTTCAAGGTTTTTAATGGTCTAAAAGCAACAAGCTTAACAACAACCATAGGATGGTAAAAATTGAAATTTAAGTGTATAAACAATATAAGAACATAGATTAAACAGTATATAAGTGTTCTGGAAACGAATAATGCAATAAAAATTCGTCTAATTTCGTTTTAAAGTCATGCAAGTAGTGGCGTGAGCAACGGTTGAAGGTAAACTGTTCCAAGTAAAACAGACACGGACAGAGTAAAAATACCTTCTACAGTTCAGGCGGGAATGGGGTACGACCAGCACATATTCATGGGTCCGATAATTCCTCGTATCCCTTCGCGTGAATAAATCCTGTAAGGGATGGTTCGGATTTATGAATGTTTTGTATAAAGTAAGATAAGGTCCTCCTCGATCGGCGATAGGGAAAAGTCGAACAGATCAGTTGAGCTTGTCCTTCTTTATATGGTTGTTTCGGATTTGTGAGAACTAGTTGGGTTTGAGCGGTGATAGTTCGCTGCATAAGTTCCAAATCCCTCTTGAGCCACGGAGACCATGACTGCACACCGTATTCCATGACTGGTCTCAAGTATGTATTCATAATCCTTGGGAATATCTTGGGCGAAAATTTCCCAAATACACGTTTGAGTAGATTTAGAACACGTGTTGCTTTTTTAAAGGCGCTGTTAGTTTGAAGTGATGTTTTTAAACTGGATCATATCCAGACACCCAAATCTTTTTCTTCACTGCAATTTTCAAGGACATGCGAACCTATGTGATATGTGAACTCTACTCGATTCCCCACATTCATAATCCTGCATTTGTTGAAGTTAAACGGCAGTTTGTTCTTCAACGACCAGCTGTGAAGCGTATCAAGATCCTTTTATAATAGCAGACAGTCTTCTGGACTACGAATGCTGCGCCAAATCTTTATGTCGTCCGCAAATAACGAAATGTTACATCGAACAATTTCCGGTATTTCATTGACATAAACCAGAAAGAGGATCGGACCAAGGACTGAGCCTTGGGGAACTCCGCTAGTTGCTGCAATTGGTTTGGATAATGCACCATCAACACGTACCTGGTTAGTGCGATTTGTTAGGTAGTCATTTAGCCAATTCAGCAACTTTCCAGTGATACCAAGCCTTTCAAGCTTCCGCAGTAGTAGGGAATGGTCAACACGATCGAATGCTTTTGAAATATCCAAGTAGCACGCGTGTATTGCTTGTCCTTTATCTACCGATTTTGTCCAATCATCTAGCGTTACCAGTAAATTAGACAAACAGGAATAATTTCGTCTGAATCCATGCTGGTTCCTCGAAAGCAACTGATTATTCTCGAAGTGTTTCATTAGATCGTCAACAATGAGTCGCTCAAGTAATTTGAAATCACTGGTAACAGAGTAACGGGTCGGTAATTGGAAACATCGGAGCGATTTCCACCTTTGTAAATTGGAGAAATTATTCCTCGTTTCCAATCTGTAGGAATCAATCCGCTTGCCAGTGTTTGCTCGAACAAATAAGTGAGTGGTTTGTATACCAAACTCGCAAATTGCTTCAATATTTCCGGGGTTATTCCGTCGGCCCCAGGAGACTTTCCGGTTTTAAGATTAAATAAACCTTGGAGGACGCGTTTCTCAGTGACAGTTATTTCACTTAGGGCAACCGTGTTTGAAAATGTTGGATTTGGGCTGTTTATTGCATGTTCTATCGGGTTGAATACCGATGAATAAAACGTGGCTAAAGCATCAGCAGTTTCTGCTGCAGTTGTTGTTGGTCCAGCTGATGTGTTCACGGACGCTACTCCAGGTTTCACTTAGCTTGATCGTTAACCATACGATAAAGTATTTTAGGGTTTCGCTCCATCATGCTTGATATCACTTCTTGGAAGCACAACTTGTCTTGGATGACAAATTTGTTTACTTTGTTCCGCAGTAAACGGAATGTTTCCCAGGTCTCGGATGATGGGTTTTGCCGATGGTGTCGCCAAGCACTGTTTCGTACCGTTAACCACTTACGAGTTCGGCTTCTTAATTTAAATTCAAAGTTTTTTCTTGAGTTCCTGAGGACAAATTCGGAGCTCACTTCGATTGAACTTTTGAGATTAGATATTAGCCATATCCAAAACTCATGTACGTTGCTGGTTTCCGGTTGGCAGTTAAACGTGTTTTTCAGAGCATCACTCAACGCCATAGTGTTGATCCGCCTAACTCTTTTACGGACATCATTTGTTCTTACAGCTTCAAACAGATAGTCAAACTGGATGACGACGTGATCACTTAGTCCCAGTGGACTTTCGTAAGTAACGTTATCAATGCCATATTCATTACTTGTCAAAAAGAGATCTAAGAGTGAGGGTAAATCGTTTCCGCGGTATCGGGTATTACATGTAATGTGGTTATAAAGAGGAATATCGTCAAACAACTCACTGAATGCGCGCTCGAGGGAGTGTTCTGGGTAAATGGTGCTGCTCTGCAGATTCGGTAAATTGAAGTCACCCATAATCAAAAATCCACAAGTGTATCTGGAAGTAACCATGCGAATTTTATCCAGTAGGGCCAGATTGTAAGTTTCCTGTGCAGACGGTGGGCGATATACTACTCCCAAAACACAGTCTTCGCCGTTAGCTAGTCGGATTGAGCACCAGAGTGTATCCAGTAACACGATGTCTGGATCCGTAATCTCACGGCACAGAAGGTTTTGGCTATAATACAAAGCTACTCCTCCTCCTCTGGTTTCACGGTCATGACGAATAAGTGACATTCCTGGTAATTCAAGTTCACTATTTGTTTGCTGAGTCTGCAGCCACGTTTCCGTTACGGCGATGATGTCTGGTGAACATCTCAGAAAAACTGCACGCAGTTCACCGATTTTGTTTCCGAGACATTGTGCGTTGGTGTAGATGCATTTCATAGTTGTTTTTCTCAACAAGGATGGGGTGTGGGGAAGAAGGCTAGTGGAGTGCAGAATATATGTTAGGCCGACTCCTCCAGAGTCGGCAACTGAAGGTTTTTTGCTTGCAGGGATGCTTGATCGTTTTGGGGTTGTACTGTTGGAACACAGTGATCTATCGTATCGGCTGAAATTGTTTCTGACACGTCAACAACTGATTGACTTGGTAGTGTTTCTATTGAACTTAGTGGTGCAAGATGTGCTCTGTTTATTTTAATTGTTTCGGGATAATACATGGATTCAACTGGTATGGTCTCATCGTCGCAGTACAATTTTCGGAACATTGAGAAACTGAAGGAAAAGTCAGTATTCTACGTCAAGCGCTCAGCTGGAAAATTGGTTCGCGGGTGAAGATTATTCAACATACAATATTGTTGGTTTTGGAGTAGAATTGCTACAGGAAGTTACATGAGACGTGCTGTGAATGAGCTTTGTCAGAACTCCGAGAGTTCTGCGCAGATCGACGAAGCAAGCTTGAATTTTTAAGTGTCAACGGAAAATCAATATGATTATATAATTGAGCGTGTTTTTCAAAATCGTTGAAATGTGACATAACTGCGCTAACATTTTACAAAAAATATGCGCGAACGTGGAACACCCGGTCATTCACTAGAAACAATGCGCCATCGTAAACGTGGCACTTTGCAAAAATTTGGACTTACCGTAATTTTAACTTGGCGCACACCGAACAGTAAATGTGATAAAGAATTTTCGAAATTACATTATCATATTTTTGAGGTCTAGACTAGTGGTTCTTGGGCTTATTGGGGGTACGGAAGCACACAAGATAATTCAAGGTTTTTTAACGATCTAAAAAGCACGAAGCTCAACAATAACCATAGGATGGTGAAAATTAAAATGTAAGTGTATAAAAACAATATAGGCAATTATATGAAACAGCATATAACGAATAATTAAATAAAAACTTATCTAATTTCGTAATGCATTCATGCACGCTAGTGGGGCGAGCAACGGTAGACGGTAAAATGTTCCAAGTAAAACAGACACAGACAGTTACATGCATGCACTCACCGATGTGATTTATATTGTATTGCTCATATAACCAGCATCTCGCTTGCTTATTTTACTTTTAACTTTATGCGGCTGGACCCACGGGTGTCTAAAATCATGCCAGGCCATGCGCGTCGATCGGATGTGAGATCGTAAACCAGTCGAGTTCCAATTTTCGTACGCCGCAGTCACAGTGCATCTACATATTCCTTCATAGTTGATCGCTAGATCTTCACTAAACCGCCTTATCGCTGACGCCAAGTACGAGTGTGTTTAGGGCTGAAGACGAGTTTCGTAAGCGGTGAGTCCGTATTTCGGAGGACGTAGCCAAACCAGTGCATTCTTGGTCGTTGGATGTGAACGAAAAGCGGAGGTATTCCGGTCTATATATCGGATTATCCTAAAGCGCAAATGGTCGATCACTTCTAAAGATCGTAAATCCTGTGGCTCTAGAGACCACGTCTCACATCCATAAAGTAATACAGGGCAGATCGATACTTGGTAAAAACGTATTTTAGTCTTGAGTCTGATACCAAGCCTGTGCTTAATGGTGCATTTCAGCTGAAAAACGCATGACGCGCACGATGAACCTTTAACTTCACGTCACTTTTCACCTGACCATTGGGTAACACTGGAACCGAGATATTTGTAGACTGGAACATATTAGATCGGACAGACCTGGACGTCTGTTTTAACGGCAGAAAAATGCCTTGGTATTTTCTGCGTTTATGCCGGGGCCGACTTTTGCAACGATGCTACTAAATCAGTCTAGAATTATTTGCAGCATTTTCGCACAAACAAAAGGCATCATAAACGTAATCTCTCGATCAGAGATCTAGAAATCCGTTGAATCATGAACTCATTGTTAATCCGGTAATACCTGGTTCATAATTCAGCAAACGGCATGTCGATTACGGAGAGCCTTTTCAGACCTTGTGGGCAAGTTAAATTTGCGAGATTCTACACCGTAGACGCGAACAAGAGCCCTCTTAAAGTTGTAATTTGCTTTAATTAGGCTACCAGCATCTTTCTGTTTGCCGTCATCAAGTGGATACAATAAGGTTAGGTTCAGTGAGCATGTATCTATGTACCGATTTAGTTCATAAATTATAACATGAATCATTAGCACACGAAATCACTGTTCTCGAAGAACAAAACCAACAAAACACGGAGCTCACAGTTAACATTCACTCCTGATCAGCTGCAACGAATGATTACCAAGCAGAGCGTGAAGTCACAAATCACACGCCGAAACCAAGAAACTGACTCAACGAATCCCCGACGCTCGAACGAACACAAGTTGAGGACCCTGTGCTATATGAACCGAGCACCGTTTCGGTCCATAAATTGAAGCGCTAAGGAGAATACGAGCCACTCTATTTTCGTCTTCCGGACCCCATCTAGACATAATCATAAACAACAATTACTCACTCTCCTAAATGCGGATTGCTACGATCAAACTTGATAAATCGATGGTGGTAACGATTTTCAACGTCTCCGAGTTTAGAACGTCAGCCTGCTATCCTCAGTGATGGGAAGGAAACGCGCTTCACACTATTCGCGATGAACCATGCGAATCGTGTTAGGTCATTGCATGCTGTATGGAAAGTCAAGAGTTAATGCTAAACACGTATACAGATTCCTACTCAATCCAATTGGCTATTGCAAAACAATAACTCAAAGTAATCAGCATCATGTGTAAGTGGACCAGCTGAACCAGTAGCGCTCAAAGTATGGGTGAGAAAAAGACAATACTGGACGCGTGCCGATTTATCCGCAAATGCGTTCCAATTTCGATTTACGAAACCCCATTCCCAAGTTTTGAACATCATACTTTATTAACTCAAAAACCGGACAAATGGATCAGCAAATCTCTGATAGAATTCAGCAACCATAGTGGCTAGTGAAAAATTCGTTTGACTGGGTGGGGTCCAAAAGATCCGCCTAATAGTTGAATGGAAGCATACGAGATATGGCTGCAAACCGAAGTCACTGTATTTTATTGTCATAAATCTTTATTCGATTCGAAACGCGAAGAGTCCAGCGGATACGCATAGCTGATGAGAGGCAAAAACCTCGAAACCGGTCCTGTGCTTCCGGTGAGATTTTAGCGTTTCGTAACTGGTATTCTCTACTTCGAATTATTAGATGAGGGTGTGAATAAAAAGAACACACAGAGATCACAAAAGTGCCGATGCAGTGAAACTACAAAAAGCTGCTTTTCGCTTTCGTTATTTTTACGCGTTTGCTTACCTGCTTCATGTTGCTTGGCACTTTGTCTGGCTCCAGACGAATAGCGTCTACAGAAGCAAATGTAAGGGTTGCCCTGGTGTTTACAAGGGACACATATCTAGCAAACTTAAAAACCGAAATGGTATCAAAAGGCAGCCCCAAAATGCGAGAGATTATGAGTCCAATATTCCTGATTCAACTTGGGCGGCTATTAATTACATGCGACGGCGTCGATTCAACAATAAATTGCTAAGACGCGTTATTAAACCATATGGCGGTGGATGGGACGGAGCTCTCCACAATCTGGCGGTTTCACTCATGCAAGCATAAGCTAGCAATCATTCATCTTATACGTGATATTAACTTAGATTTATACAATTTTTTTTACCTTAGCCGTTAGTAATGCAGTGTCAACTGACCTTGTTCACTTGTATCAGATTCATGTGCATACACACCGTGTTAGGCAAATCGACCACTGATCCTGGTCATGTCTGCGTGACTTGACAGTCCTGGGCTTACTATAAACTGCTTAGCGATATGGCCAATACAGTGGTGGGTGGAATGTTAATTAACCTTGTTCCACATGCTGATTTTACGCTTGGTCTGACAAAACTTCTGTATCAGAAGCGAAACGTTACCCAGAAACTGCTCAAACTAACTGAATACAAATTTCTTTCCTACCGATGCTTAGGATAGATCAAACGGCGGTTGAGATGTTGCAGATTGTTTGTGACTGAAGAGGTCACTGCGCAAAAGTGAAACTGCGGCGAATTCTAGACGTAACACGAGAAGCACACTTATATAACAAGGCCGGTAAGAGTTCCATTATTGGAAATTGTTACGCCGACTCGATGCACAGGTCGTGCCAAATGAACACATTTGTAAATGGATTAGTAAATGGGCTCTCCTGAAAAAGCTAAACGAGGAAGCACTACGTAGGTAATGTTCATGCAAGCGATATTTACCCATCCGCGAGATCAATGATGAGTCCAAATTCGGATGATTTCATCGAATCGCTCAGACCACTTACCAACAAGATTATAGCTTCGTGACAATCAACAGAGGCAGAGAAAAGTTTCATTCTATTTGTTTGCTACCACACGCATTCAAATCGAGGTCCCATGCAATACAATTGCTTCCTAAGGACAACAATCAATTTGGTGAAATCACGCGTTAGAACGCTGACAAACGGACTCAGTTGGTTTTACATCCAGTTAAACGATATTCGCAATTTAACGCAAAGAAATGACATAACAAAAGTACAAGCAAATACCACTATTAGGAATCAACCGTTGTGCGGAGGAAATTTATTTATTAAAAGTTAATGATAGTAGGAAAAGTCTGAGTTATGTCGTGAACAAAACTTCTAGCAAGCACAATCCATCACCAAACACAGGGCTTCAGATAAGAGGGGCGAACCAGGAAGGCTTTCTAGTACGCGAAGATACGTTCTCGTGAATAGTTCAACTTGGCCAAATTCGGATAGCACGCGAACTCAACCATTGGCGCAGGGCCACAAAGGAGCACGAGTGAATCGTCTCCCGGCGGATAGCAATGTTCCACAATCATTTTCTCATCCACGTAACCAGTGCTGTAGCGCCAATCTGTGAACGCGGGAAAAATGACTGGTGAATAAGTTGTCAGGGAAATCTTACATGTGCTGAGAGAGGATGAAACAATATTCCTGATTGCACCTGCGGCAAGGAAGCATAATTATTAAACACTGAGCATCACCGAAGCCTAGATTACCATAACGTTTAATATGTTGACCGAATGTGTAACGTTATTCCAAGGAATCTGAGTAGCCGCTGTCAAGAGTGTTGTTAAACATTGGCCAGTTGCGACATAAGCCAGATCCGATATACAATATCATTCATCATCATCATCAAAGACAGCAATATACCGGTAGCACGTACCGAATGCTTAACTGCCATACAACCATGAAAAAGTAAAAATCCTAAAAGATGGGGAAGGGTGGGACTTAAATTGCTACGGCTTCTATAGAAGAGTAAGCACAAACAAACTGGGAAGAGGTGCCTACACCTCGAATGGAACATGCATTCAAACAAGTTTCGAGAACGAGTAGAGCAACATCAGCACGGCAGCTTCCTTGCGGCTTTCACTGTCATGCATCATAACAAGCTTTTCTCGTCACTACGCTTGACAACATACAAGGTTATGCAAACACTCCAAGAAGATGCTTAGTGCAAGACCGCCATTGAACACGGTTTCGGGACATATCCTGAAGCGTAACTAATCATTGCGATATATGATCGCGGGGACACAGCCTGGAAGCCGCGTGCGCCTACTCTGGAAAGGTACTAGTAAGAATTGTTAGCTGCCTACTATGCCATGTGACGGTTTGGCCACCTAGATTTACGCTAATAGGATGTGGCGTCGCAAAAAAGAATCTGTTTTCGGAAGTTAGGTGGTACGGCATCCGTAAAAACGTGACCCAGCCAGCGTAACCTATGCATGTTGATCTGCTTCTCTATATCGACATTACTACCAAACAACTTATTTCGGAGAGCATCGGTGCGCATACGATTGTGACAGCTAACTCCTAGAATTCTGCGGAGACACCGGTTGTCAAATACTTGGAGACGCTGAATGTGTTCTTTACGTAAGGTCCAGGTTTCGCACCCATACAGTAACAGCCCGCACTGTCGCTTTATAGACTCTACCCTTGAGTAGCAGAGACAGTCCTTTCTGACGCCAGATGACACTAGTTGCAGAGAATGCTACGGTCGCTTTTAGAAATCGCGTGCTGAGACT
>JACCGJ010015560.1:0-24325 GCA_013407085.1 Atriophallophorus winterbourni
GCGATGAATAACCGGTTACACAAAATTTCACATTTCCATGAAGAAATAATAATTTTCATTGCTTACTTTTGAGGATATCCACTGAAGGTGAGAATCAAATAAATATTGAAAAGGTATGTCAACAAACAAAATTATATTTGTTGACACTGTTATATAGTGTTCTTACAAAGAACCACGATGTTCAAATACACAATCACATAGTGATTCCCATCCAATCGCTTGAGCCGATCATAAAAGACCAATGTATTGTGGTGCTCACATGTGAGGGATGGTGATGTGAGCACAAAAATACATTGGTATATCAGCTGTATTTGAAAAAAAATCGAGACTGATCGTTAATCAAGGTTTCTTTTGTAGCTAAACACTGTCCTCAGTGTAGATCTTGATAAGGTAGAAGTGATAACATGGGGTGTGAAATCATACAAGGAAAGACTTCACGCTGAGGTAGTTGAAATAACAAAAGCTGGGGTAAATGTGGTGAACAAGGTGGATGGGGCGGATATTTCATTAATCTGGCGTTCGGTTCTTCAGCGGATAAGGATTAACGTGCATAACGTCTAACGTACACATGGATTACGTGAGCAAAAAAATAAACAATTTTGGAATTAACACAGCATTTAGGTGGCGTGTTTAATTGTCTTGATCTCGCCTGTCTATCTTAGAGAACTCAGGATTGGTCAAGAAAATACTATTTAAATCAGAACCGACATACTTGGTCAGATGAAGCTTCTGCGTTTAAAAGCGAAACATTACCCAAAAACCTGCTTCAACCGATTCATTACAAAAATTTATTTTCATGTGTATCAACTGTATTTTATTTTCTCTGTTGCAAAATATAAAAATCCGGTTCCTTTATCCTTGACAATAAATGAAATAAACTAGTGATAATGTCCTAATTTAGGGATACAGTTGATAGTTTTGGCCAAACGAAACGTTTGTTCCAAAATATAAGTTAATTAATCAGAATTGTTGATTGTTAGAATAACCTCCTTATTTTAGAATGCTAATGAGCAATAATCACGGGTTACTGACTCCACAAGTGTATAATTCGGGAGCTGAGATTTCAGATATTTAAGAATACTTTGTACTTCTGTTTATTTTAGTAATCCCATTGTTATTGACAACAAAGGTCATTACAAAAATACCAGAATTAGGAGATATGAGATAATTGGGAGATCAATCCTCAAGCATATTGACAAAATGGTTTCTAATGTCCTTGATTCATATTATCAATCGACAATATGAAACCTGCTTCACAGTCATGAGTTTGTTGTCAAATATTTCAATCCAATTCAGTCATATCCTGACAACATTATGTAATTTATCCCTAAAGACAAGCAGTGACGAGCAGTTTGGGCTACACCATTTTTGTTTGAATTGGAAATCTCATTGCATAATTTCATTTAACCGAAATTAAATATCCCAACGCGGACTAAAATGACTCCGGTTGTTTCTTAAGTGAACAACCAGCTCAGTCGATTTCTGCTGCAATAAATTTAGAACAATTTTTTATTTACAAAAATATTGATTAACCAGTATAGTAAGTTGATCGTTGCATCATACAAATGATTGAGAAATTCCAGGAATTCTGGATTAGCATTTGTGCCATAGGCATGCATCCGTGATGGTGGTCACGTCAAAATTTAAATCTTAGGATACTGTTAAAATTTCAAAAGGACATTATATTTTACAAAGTGTGTGTATGGGGTTTCTGTGAGGTGAAAATGCAGGTAACTACAGATTATAACGCATTGAAATTTGCTGTTAGGAATAATTCTGAGGCTGTAACGACGCCCAGTCTGAAACTTGATAGTGGTAAAATGTGAATACGGTCCGGGGAGTGTGATTCAAGATAGGTGGTTGAGGAAGCATTCAAGATAAGAATAAACAATGGATCGAAATATAGTTTCAACACTTTAAACATATAAATAATATGAATCGGTTCTCACCGCTGCGGTTACGCAGAACATGATTTGCAAATACGTCGAGCAATATCTCTATTAGCTTGCACAAAAATTGCCAGGTTTCGATTTAACTATCGTTGAACTGATGAAGTATACATTAGGGAATTATTGAAATCATAATCACTCAATCCCTTTATGGCTAAGTTCGACCATATTTCGAGGTAATCTTTTCATGATTTATTATTAGTATAGTTAAATTTCACGTAAGAAAACTAGTTTACAAATCAAGTATGCATTCGTAAACACTTCAATTTATTGTTGTCTATTTCTTGCTTACAATCGATCAAATTGTTACGAAACCGACATAAGATTAACTGTGTGTACTGAAGAAAAATGAGCAATGATCACAACGCAAAAAAACATGACCAGGGGTGAAGCCTGATACATGGGAACTTCTTATGTCTAAAGTTTCATTTGGGATTTAAAATGAACTCGTTTACTCACACAATTGTTCTGTGTCTCTGTCATTTAGTCCGTTTTCTGAAATCATCGATTGATAATTGAAAGTGAGATAAATTCAAAGGTTCGAGCAACAATACGCTGGCGTTTTGAACTCACGCTTCGCGAGATTCCCTATAAACAGAAAATATATAAATAAAAATAATATAACCGAGAACAAATGATTGAGTTCAATCAAGTTAAACGTTCTTTCAAATAATTATATAGCGTAAAATTTTTTTGTTGTTGTACTACAATCAACGGTTGCCATTGCTCTGGAAAATGTATCCGATTGTACAAAACATCTGTACAAAACCCTCACCACTGTCATCTCCAAGTTTTGTTAGAGCGTACTATTTGAACGCGTCCACTGCCAGCAATGGATAATCATTCACACATTTTTAACGTTGCTTTTCATTCGGTTTTAGTTTCATTGTTAGCTTACGACGCGTATGATGTCATACGAAAGTCATTGAGATTTTCGTGTAGTGAAAAGGAGTGTCTACCGTATTGTAGATGGTGATGTCCTGAAATATTTCACGGTAGGAAAGCTTTGTGATTTCGCATTGTGTTGGGTCTGTAACAAAATGTTATCTTGTCTGCATTGAGTTTGATTAAAAACCTTCATATTTCAATCGTATCACTGATCACAATAAAGAAGATAATCATATATGGAGCGGATTATGAATGGCCATCGGCGCTAGATTGCATGGCAGATCTATCCGTATACATGAAGGTATAAAGAGAAATTGAAAATATGCGTTTTGTTATGTATGTAATCATTTTATTCGTGAAGTATTATGTAGATGATGATATCATATATCACGATACTTTACAAATTGAGTCCCGGGTAATAATTTTTCACGAAATGTTCACAACAATATGTATTTCTATGACGATTGACGTGTTTTTCCAGTAATTTTATGTATTACGTTCAGTCAATAATACAAGAACTCTGTCGTGAGTCCAAATGTTTGAGTTTGAGTACTCAAGTCATATGCTGAAGTTATAAAATTTCAGTCACTTTGAAGTATTGTATTGAAATAAAAAATGATTCATTTTCATTACTAATTCCAACTGGCGGTTGAAATCGCGATTAAAAAAATTCAATCAGTTTTAAGCAAACAACAGAAACGAATTGCAAACAAACAAAAACGATTTCAATTGCTTGCAGCATGGTTCAACTTCTCATGAATATCAAATAAAATAGTAGACTGTGAGCGTCTGTGTGATGCAACGTGTGTTATATGATACAAAAATTTATACGCTGATGTTGTATTTCGGAATCTCGAATCACACTAGCCTATTCAATTATGAATCATTAGCTCGGGAACATTAAGAGATCATAATTGCAGCATGTAGTATATATTTTTACTTACTCAATTCATTTATATCCTCATCTCCAATTCGATTTCCTGAAGCGGAAAGAAAAATATATAAGTAATTTATTCAATGAGTTTTCCGTTTAACAGATGCCTTTAAAATGGGTACGACAGTACTCAAATAGAACAATGTTTGGTAAAATGTTTTATCAATTTCTACTTATTTTAATGTTCATTTCATGAATATTTTCAAACAAAACAAATTTGGAAGCTTATTGTCATTGATTCCGCGAGTTATGAAGAACTTGCTCTCGACCGCTCATATTGGAGGCGCTGTGTAGAGCGTCAGGTCAACGCTGAAGAAGAGCAGATACAACTCTTGGCTACTCGGCGAGGATCAAGCCACTGATGTGCAACTTACGCCGATTGACCGTAACACCTATCGCTGTGGTCGCTGTGGAAGAGATTGTTACCCTTGAAACTGACTGTATGTTTATTCATTTTAAAAGATTTGGCGCATGAAACCATCATAATCGTGTGATGTACATCCATGGTCGGCATAGACCGAAGGAGGCCAAGAACTTCCCAAGCATTACTAACCACATCTTTCAAACGTCACATATTTCCTCATACAGCTTAACACAGAATGTTTATGGGAGTCAGTTTAGCATTTGAAGTTGCACTTGACATCAGTATCGACGCTAATATTTCTTAAATATCTCAGCCGAATTGTTTATATTCAATTGTAAAATTGGTGCATAAGTGTACGTTGTACAAGCTGCACGTCTTGTGATTAGTGTTTGTTATAACTAGCATTGTTCGCTAGGAAACAATACTATTCGTAAGAAATGAATAGAAATTATTAGGTATTATTCGCAGTGTTGAAACTGCAGTGTATTCGAACTTTATATATTCTGAGTCAATACGCGGTTTTATTGCGAATCGCGAACATAATGCATTTGCATTTTTAACATGAAATGTATGGAATCTCGAAGATAAGACATTCGAAATATGCACAAATGTGAGTGTTAGGATTGATAGAATTAGCTATTGTAAAACAATGTTATAATTGCATTTGCATGTATTTCCATCACACCCCACGACCGGTTTCGTGCTAATAGCACTCATCAGGTAGGGACAGTAGGATCAGAATCCGCATGCGCTTGAAACAGTGGAAGAATGGTAAACAACTTGCGCCTGTATGGCAATTTTGGATATTATTAAAAAGTATTCTCATTTATAATAAAGCGAGGTTCATGCAAAATATCCTAATAAAAATCAAAACATTTTAACATTTTTAGTAAACAAATGAAGGTAATCCTCTATTCGTCATTCCATAATGGATGCAGAATTTTGTAATGTAAACAAACATAATGATCATCATTGCTCACCCTTGAATAATTTCGCTGCATATGAAAATTAGAAAAAAATGTTCATCTGGCAAAGCAAATGCAGTTTCTTCAATCATATGGATAACCGTGTAAAATGAGGGTAAAACTTAAAGAAATGTAGGGATCGAAAATCAGGAGAAATTTCAGCGTTTCTTCAACCTCAGATTTGCCACCCAAATAGGATTGGTTTAACAAAGCAAGCAGCTTATTAACGTGGCATAACTCATGGATTTGACGCATGAAGGAAGTTTGTGTTGTTGATTAGCTAAAAGGTTATAAGTTTTTCATAGCCTAAGCGGTTTTGGGGAAAAACTTCCCATTTTAAAACTGATCTATTTGTGTGCGTCTTATTGTGCCCTTGACAAACAAGCGCAGCTCCAGACCTGCACCTGTGTTCGTTTGTGACCGCTGCAACTGGGAAGAGAAAGTGATGAACGTGGCTGACCCGCGCCACGAATCAAGTTTGCTTTGGGCAGGTGAATAGCTCAAATCCACGAACGCGGTCCACCTACGGAAAGGAAGCCAATATCGCAAACCTCAACTGCATTGCTGTTACAGTCTATAATGGTAAAGGCCTCAGGAATCAACTATAAGAGAACAACCAGGAGACGGAAACACGAACTAGGTTTTATTTAACATTGTCCTGGAAACATCTGAAACTGAATTTTTGTCCCAAAACAATCAGGCTAACTGTTTCTTAGGTTCCAATGGTGTTGTGAAGGAGGTTCATTGTCTGCTATCGCAACACCTGATTCTCCAAAATCATGACGCTATTTAAGATTAAGAAAGATACACGCGAATGCAGCTATTATTGAAGGATCTCTATTTCAAAGTTTGCAGATTTATGGATGGAGCTACAGAAAATTATTTGTATTGTTTAATCCGAATCACAATTTATCTCTAAAAGGTGACAATATAAAGATATATATATATATATGTGTGTGTATGTGTGTAAAACAACTTCAATAAAATGGTCGAGAACTGCATATGCCATTATAGGCTATTTTATCGGCTTATCGAAGGTTAAAAGGGATAGTCTTCCCAATATGCTTGATCTTATAGGCACTTCCCCAAGACTGCTCAATCTCGTTATTTTTCAAACCTGAAATGAAGGGCTCAGTTTATTTTAACGGTTACAGTTCTAATTAGGTAGAAAGCTTTCAGGTTGAAAACAGAAGGTAATTGCATGCACACACTGTGTGATGGCAAGCTTTTCAACCTAAATCGATTGAGGGCATAAACGCAGGTATGGGATGTGTAAATTCTTGAACCAATGTTGGCCGACGAATCAGTTATTATTGCTCACATCCCAAGAACAGCTTCATTCTCTAATGGTCTATTTATTGTTGGCATGCAAAGATTTTAGGCTAACCAAAAACCTTGATCAAGGGATTGTATCGCCTCCAATCATCACTGGTTTAAACCGTCAGCTTGAACCATCACAACATTTTACATATCTTTGTTCAACCGTTTCGGATTACCTGTAGCTAATTACGGATATTGATAAGCGGATTTGCTAAGCAGCAGTCATTTTGTTCCGATTAAAATCTCGTGTCTGGGAAAAAAGCAAGTTGACTGCAACTGCAAAGATGATAGTGTAGAGCGCGTGCGTATTAACCGTTTTACTGTACGATAGTGAAACCTTGACCATCCACGTCAGACACGAACGGAAGCTGAATGTTTTCTATCTAAGAAGCATCCGTCGTATCTTGAACATATCGTGGATTAACAAATTGACTAATGCCGAAAGGCTCTTAAAAGCTGGGGTACAGAATATGTTCAATTTAATACGACATCGCCGCCACCGGATCATGTATACAAAATGGAAAATGGTGGTATTTCGAAAGACATACTCTATAGTGAGTTGAAATCAGTAAGTTGACCTTTGTGCAGACCGCACTTGTGGTACGAAGACGTTGATGAAAGAGATATGAAATCTCTCGGCATTGACCCTACGAGTTAGGAAGAACTTGATTTTGACCACTTGCTTTGGGGGCACTGTTTAAAGCGTCATCTGAAAACTGGGAAGAGCAGATACAGCACTTGACTACTGAACGCAGATCACACCGCCGACTTACAACTGACCTTAAACAACCGAGTAGTGTATATCGGCGTGAATGTTACGGGAGAGATTGTCACTCCCGAATCGAGCTGTTTAGTCATTCTAAGAGCTGCGGAGCACGAAACCACCATGCGATTGTGATGTACATTCATTGTTGATATCGACCGAAGTTTTAACGAACAGCATAAGAGGAAGGCATGTAGTGCCTAGATCAAATCAAAAAACAAGATTTCCCACTGGAAAATGAATTTTGCTCATTCGATCTGCTAAGTAGGATTGTTGCCAAAGAGTACCGGTTCAAGCTGACCGTTTTAACAGTGCTGCTAATTAGCGATACAGTTTCTTGAATAAAACAACCACTGACTTTCACACAGCTTGTCATTTCAAAGTTGTAGTCTGTCGTAATGCAATCGGTCATATCGCACCTAAATGTAGTTTAACTGACGTAACCCAGCAGGATAAATCAGTTTTTGTAGAAAGGAAAGTTATCGGTTCAGCCAAAGTGTAACAGACAGCGATAAAAGCTTGTAAATTATTTTCAGTAAAGCGGATTTCACACGCAGAATTCAATGACCCATATAATTGATCATGTGAGCAATCAAAAAATGTATTTTTTGATTACAGCTACTTGAAAACGGATTAACACTCAATATAGTGCATTAAATCCAATTTCTTTGAAGCAATTTCAAATATCTTTTTATTGAAAAAAACATCCAAATAAGCCATTAAAGTGTTCTATCGGTGCATTTAGTATCGGTTTGCATTCTTTTTCATTTAAATCCAGATTCTCTCATTTAGAAAAAGCAAGAAGGAAGCATATTACCGGTGTCGTAGTTTTGCCACACCTACACCGATTGCGAGACTTCACATAGTCCCCATTTGCATATATTTACTTATCCTTCACTAAGCGACTATCTCGAATTTTTGTAATAAGTATGAAATTTGATGAGAACACACGAGTATGTGCACGGTTATGATGAGTACACTGTGATGTTGGTCATGAAATTAAAAGTTATTATTGAATTTCAAACTCTTCGTGTGATGGAAATGCACGCCAATGATCAATTTTGTTCAAGATCACGGGCTTGAACACTATCTACATGTGTTGGGACACATGTGACTAAATAGTTTGGTCGAACCAACCTTACCAACAATGGCGTACATGAGCAACTTGTTTACCATTCCTCCACTGTTTCTATCCCATAAGGATCCTGATTTTAATGTTCTTACACAATGAGGGGAAACATCACGAAACCAGTCGTACGTTGTACATGATAGTACTGTATGCAAATGAGCATTATTGTTCACAATGCTTAGCTTGGTATACCACGATTTATCTAACTCCTCGAACGAAGCGATATAGCCCATGATTGACCGAATTAATCGGCGTCAGAATGATACATTTTAGCGTTTCACCAAAGATCAATGTCCCCTTTTTGATTTTGAACACCGAAACAAAAATTCAACTTTACAACTCACATATTAGTTCGCTGTCTTTCTGATTTATTCCACTTCCTGAAGTTGTTATCAATCAATTAAATTCAAGCTGGAGTTGTTATTTCAAAAGAGATTACCTTGAATTGGATTACTTACCATCAAATAACTTCCCTGGAAAAAATATCAATCGATTTCCGGAATTTTAGATGGGCATATATATATATATAGACAACGATTTATATATATATATATCGTTGTCCAAATTTATCAGCCTATCTATTGCTTTGCTTCCAATGGTGATATTGATAGCAAGCACGTACTGTGTTTGCTATAAATTAATGGTGTCTTACGTATCTGATCTAGATCAGTCAGTTTGATTAGAAAAACAAGAAACTGGTGTAGTATTGCGATTGTAGGTTGTTAAGCTTTTTCGTTGAAACTTTCAAAGCAAAGCCAGTAGTGTGCTTGAGCGTTTGGGAATAGCCGTATATTTTAAGTCGGATTTTAGACGACGACCTTCACAAAAAACAAAATGTTTCTCATCGAAACTGAACAAAATTATTATTCGGGAATAAACATATTCATGAACTACTCAGTCCAACTCAAAAGCGGATTTCAAGCTGTTTACCTACGACACGTAAATCAAATCAATTAAAATTTCTATGATTTAAAAGTAATGTAACGCTACACCACATTCAGGACTATGCAAATTTTTTTAACATAGTGTATTCAGTTTTCTTATTTATTGATATATTAAGTCTAAAAATGTTCAAGGTCAAGACAGACGATTATTGCTTACTCAGTTCCTTTTTCTCTTCTTCGCTCAATTTTTCGGCTGTGTGAAAAAATATATATTAGAATGTTTCAATTGAATTACTATGAATTTTGCTCGATTATCTCGTATCGATGTCAAAATCACTCTACAATACACACAGTTATTCCGAAAGGTGCAATTGGTTTGCCAAAGTTAAAATAACGTTCTCGGTTGCATTACACACCGATAGGGAATTAAATCCCTCAAGAAATTTTAATAGAATATGTACTCGCATTACACCAATGTGAGTATAAAACTATTTGAACTAATTATATCTTGATCAGTTAACAGTGAATCACAGTGTGATTTTATAGAAGAAGAAGGACAAAAATAAATTCGAATATTTTCGAAATTGAAGCTTTAGAGATGTTGTAAATTAAACATAACGAATACTTTATAAGTTACAAGTGATATAAAAATATTTGCAGAAATTATACACATGATATCAACGTGATAAGTAGCATGAAAATGAGCAATTTTGATCATGATCATGGGTTTAAACCATATCTATATGGTCGATGAGGCTGACATCTCCACAATCTGGCGTCCGGTTCCGCAGCAGATAAAACGTTAATGTGGGTGACCATCAATGTGCCCACCGATTACGCAATACATCTAATATGTCAACAGATGTCATTCACAACTGCCAAGACCAAAACAATTTAGGGATTATACGGCACTTAGGGTTGGTGGTGCGTCAGTTGATATTGATCGCGCCTGTCTGTCTTAACGAGCGCAGCACAAATTATGGCCTGTGCAGTTCCTAACCAGCTTAGGATTGGTCAGGTGGATGAAATTTAAGCTTGATCTCTGTTAGTAATGACACCCTTGGTCTGACGAATCTCCTGAGTGAGAAGCGAAACTTTACTAATAAACTACTCTCACTGATACATTACAAACATTTTTTTTTCCATATCTATATTTGTTTGGTGATATGAACAGTTCCGTCGTAGAAACCGTATTCAACAGTAACATACTATAAGAAAATTGTTATACTCTATTTAATCCTTCACGAATTTTGATTTTATCCACGAAACAAGGATTTTATTACTTACTTTTGACAAGTTTCACTACAAAACAAACATTGCAAAATTAATAAACACTTATTGTTAGTCCTTGTATCTAACTCACAACCTGAAATATCTTTCCGTTTATGAAACAATTCTATTCGTGTTGAAAAAAATCTGTGAAATTCCTGCCTCCTCGTATCAACATACACCGTATTTACATTATTATTGGTTTTGAGTTGTCCGTTATCATCGAGGGAATTTTGTTGTAAAAAAAACATTAAAAGATGATAAAGTACCAAACAAGATTTGACGCTGATTTCGCTGTGTTAATTTGCAAGAATAGAACATATGATATAACAGAAGACGGTTGAAATCAAGTCTGGCAAAACATTCAATTTCAAGTTAATGCCGATGTTGAATTATTGAAAGTCTCCATTGCTATTTATGAACTTGAATCAATGAAACTTTAAACGCCATATAATTCCACAAGCATACGCACGGTCTAGCCGAAACAAACTGAGTTTCCTCCTGCCATACAGTTAGATATTGACAAAATACGAAACGCGAAAATCGTAGTCCAAAGCATGGAGGTGTGTACGAGGAAGCTAAGTAAGTATCAGTCGAAACTAAGTCACGATGATTGGCGATTTGATGTGATCCACCAGGATAAATCTACCCTGCTGTTATACATTTTGCAAATTCTGATCTGAATTGAGTAAATGTTGTGTTGCTACTTCGAAAGTGATCAAGTTCTCAACTTTATTTCCAGCACTCGCTAACATGTGGTCAACTCGATGTCAGTAAAGAGGTGACAGGTGGTGTGTTACGAGTAGTATGTTTAGCCACGTAAAAGTTAGTGTCAAATTAGTTAACATAGAAACAACTTTCAATTAATTTTAGCATTTCTATAAAGCAATATCCAAACACTGACCTCGCACGGCATGAATATTTCTGACGTGTTCAACTCACACTAATACAATGTTTAGTCAGCCGCAAGTACACAACCGAATATGCGCGAAAACGACATCTCTCGAAATATTGTCCGTAATGTCCCATTAGTTTAAATGACACAAATCTGTAGCCATTTTCAGATTAATGACGCTAAACACAACTAAATATAATGCCTAATTAGGGAAATATATCATCGATGAATTATAACGATATTCGAGTATTTCCGTGTGCTTTACATACAGTGTAATACAAACAAGAAGAATGGATTAGCAATTGTAAGGTTTGAAAGGCACAGTACGCCGCATTAAACTATGTAAATCCGCAAGATACATTGCGATGCAAATTGTGCAACACTAAGCATCCGTTTACAAATTATAGTCAGTAGTGAGATAGACCACACTTCGACCCAATAATGTTACGCAATGAGTATCGCTTAAGACAATACTCAAATTTTCTAAACCATCTGTATGCCTCCACTGCAAGTTTTGTCAGCTACGACTTGGGAATTATTTAATGGTAATTTCTGCCAAAACAGCAAATAATCCATGATAACAAGTTAATGGTTTAACAAGGCTAGCTCAAAAATTGTAAATTACACAAGTGACTATAATTGAACTTTAGACTCACCACTTTGACCTTCGTCTTTATCGTTATTTTTGTCTTCTACAATGATAATTATTTATGAAGAAAAACAAGATGATATTGTCTTTATTCACACAAACGAATATTCATCAATTACAATAATTTAAACATAAAATTAAAAAATGGCAAACAAGTCACGACATCAGTTAATATTTTGTGCACTGCATGGTTTCTTGACCGTTTTATTGATACCCTTGATATATGATACAAAATTTCTTGGGCAAAAGCATCAATATAAATCCAAGTATCACGTATTTCGTTTAAACAGTGCCTCCTCCGTTGATTAAAAAAACTTGATGAAATACGCAATGAGATAGCATAAAAATTTAACGAAATAAATCGAAAAAACTTGACGAAATTAATTATACGCACGGCCGATTTGAAGATCCCGCAAAAATTATGATATGAGTCACATGCAAATATATGTGGAAAAAATACTCTGCATATTTTCGCTTACCTTCAAGTAACTTTCCTATAACGAAAAATTGATGTGAACTCGTACTAGCCAAAATTTAAATTTTCAGTGATGATGATGATGATGAAGCATTTCCGATTTACCGTGTATATATAAGTAAACGATTATGGATTATTATTAGAAAAATTTTCATACAAATTATAGATTCTAGAATGACCGCATTGAACAGAGAATTCTAATTTCATTCCACATTCTAGCAATTTGCACTAAAAAAGTCGAAAGATGTAAGCCGTGGCATGTTTTCTTTAACAAGTATGGAATCATTTAATAGATCAACAGTTGATTCCAAATTTGGGCAACTAGGTTCAGACGAGTTAGTTTAATAATGAATTTCTTAGGTAAAGCTATAAAATTACAGGACATTTTGTCCAAATAATTATATGTGACTTACTCAAGTCAAGTTGGTCGTCGTTCATTTTATCACCTGAAGCAATATTATAATGAAAAATCATTACAATACACAAATATGAATATTAAGCAATACCGTATTGTTCAAGTTATCCCATATCAAATCTGAATTTTCATTTTAAATGAATATCTTTTCTGGATATCTCAACTTCACTGGAAATTATAGCAATACACTGTCAGTTTTTGAAAGTCGATAGAGAACAAAGACTTGCGCTTTACACTAATATTGAGTTCTAAATAGCCAAATCTGCGTATCGAATATTTGTTTTATAGAAACAGTGCATAAGTAGATGCAGTTTTGTTTGAGAATTTTATATCAGACGTGGCTGGTGATTATAAACATGAATTCCTTGAAACAAACGTTGCTTGATTAACGGAAAAAGATGTATTTATATAGCTCGTTCTATAGAGCTTTCAGTTACCAGCAATCTTTTCTTGTAGCGTATGACATTTTGTAGACAGAGCAACGAATATAAAGAAACAGTCCGGTGAACGTTATGCCTTCGTGGTATAGCGCACATGAAGTTAGACTTTTATTCGAATGGTCGTATCACACCACATTTTCACATTTCATGAAAGATTGTTTTAAACTATCGAAGCAATCAATCAACGGCTCTAACGAAATAAAACGGAGACAAGAGCTGCAACAAACAGATGAGGAATTTAAAATAAATCCTGTCAATTTTAACTACATATTTAATCAGCTTGTATTCGTGGGCAAACTGTTCTCATTAAATAGTGTGCATCGTTTATTTTTATTCTATACATTACGACGTCTGTATTTGAGCAGTCATTTACTGGTTACTGATCACACTTTTATAATTTCATTGATGAATTTGCTTAATACTCACCTCTAACAAGGTCCACTGAAAATAAAATGGAAAAATTAATTAAGCACGTCAAAATATATACACTACCACATTATTCCCGCCACTCGTGTGCACGTAGTTGAATTGCAGGCCTCAATGATGAGAAGCTTGATTAATACATCTCCTTTAATCCCAATGTTAGTGATTTATTATGATTCATCGTATATCAGTCGGTATTGAAATATGATTTCCCATCGCTTAATAATGCTTTGAATGATGCGGGCTGCATGATATTTAACGTAGTGCAAGCGTAGTCATCTTGATATTCTGTTCCCGTAGGATTTTTCCCAGAATAACAAATAACCAAAACACACAAAAATGTACATATTCAAAAAGTACATTGAAACATTTTGGAGTAGGTACTTTACTATGTTTGAAACGTTAGTGTAAGTTTATATGAAATAATTAGGTTGGATTACAATTCTGTGCGTCCATCTTATTACGGAAATGTCTATCGTTTTATAAGCTTTATATGAAGGATTAATTTCTTAAGCATGTATTTGTATCAAAACGAACAACATAATATCCAGATGTTATCCAGTAAACAAAATAACTAATTTGAACTGAAGTGATATCATTCAACTGATTTAAAGCGGATGTGTACGTGAAAGAGATGTGAGCACCGCATTATATTTATACATATCTCATTGTGGATGTGTGATATTTTAATCACGATCTTTCGTATGACTTGCATAACTCAAGAACATGATGCCCCGAAAAGATAGACAAGTTCGGAAGCAATGCATTAGAACGGTTCGAGCCACAATATCTCTAAAAGTATGCAAAAATGGAAAACGTCATCCGCAATCCAACGATATGGAATTAGTCAATATCGGTCAAACGAACCCTGCGTGGAGAGGGCTTGAAGTCTACTGGTTCGTAGGAAATCAACTCAAAATACGAGATCGGTGACAATCAAGATAGACATGTTTGAAGATCAGTGTTGTGGTTGTTTTTTGGCTATGTTTTGTTATTCGTTTTATGCTGAAGCATAGACTCTGACCAACCGGCTTCTGTTGTGTTGTGGAATTTGTAGGTGAGCGCGATTAGCATTGGACAGGTTGACCTCATGGATGAATTGAGACACAATCTATGTGACTGCTTACAACGTGGTTAATGTTGGACCAATGACTTCAAAATGCGAAAAGTGACCAGATGTACATCAACTGTCATTTCCGGTTTCTCTCTACTTCTACCCGCTACATCATGATTATTTTTTATGAACTCAAACAGCCTAAATACTAAAATAAAACGGCAACTCACTGAGCTCATCCATATCCATTCCTGTGAATCATGATGAATTCACTTTGAACTATTCATCACAGAGTGAAAATTAATATGAAAATTTTGATTTTGATCCTGTTTACAGATATTTGGAAATATATTTCATCAACATCCGTGAATTGAATACCAAGCTAATAACCTACCGCCCATGTGATTTGTTTATCTTAAAGCTTAGCGCACATGTCATCCAGGCTAATAGTAATGCTGTGTTTCACGCTATCATTGTTCATTCCAAATTTAAAATGCGTTTACATGCTAAACTAGAATTAGACATGACCAGATATCTGAAAGAAACTGGCCTGTTATGCGGTGGTCGATTACAGATGCAAATGGGTCTGACCAATATGTGTGCTTAAATCAATGCTGCAACTAACTGTGAGTAACTACAAAGAGAATTGGACAACGTATCAGATTGAGAGGTTATGAATGATATGACATTTAATACTCGAAAAACCCCGATGCTCCTCTTCGGTAAGTATGTTCCATGAGTATATCGATTGGGAACTAAAAACTTGGCATAGAGCTCGTTAGACAAACACCATTGTGTATGGATTAATGAAAAAAATGAAGAGAGCGGTTCCATGCCAGAATATATATATATATATATATATATATATATATAGAGAGAGAGAGAGAGACCAGCTGATTGTTAGATATCTTTCGAAGAATATTTGGAAGATGTTCGCTGGTAGCATTACCAAGGAGAATGAATGTCTACTTTCGCAATACGATGGAGTATGCGGTAGAGGTCTGGTGTCCTTGGCTGCAAAAAATATTGCCCTTTTCGATAAAATCTATCAAAATCAGCAAAGTTAGTAATCAATCTTTGCAATGTTCCTTACACTTAATGATTGCGACTTCTGGTCTATGCGGTTATACCCTGATGAGGATATGGCGCGATATTATTCTGATCTAGAGAATTGTGTTTACTGTGGGACATCCACTGAGACACTTGTTTCAAGTATGTGATGCGAAAATGACACGGAGACACGCCTTATCTCTTTACCTAATAAGTTCCCGTAATTTTTGGCGCCATTTTCTTGCCGCAAAGGCTATATTTTTTGGAATTCATTACCTCAACATGTTTTGGACTCTCCTTACCTGCAAACGAACATCATTCATAAGCCTTACATTTCATTGACTTTTCTCGTTATAAACAATTTTTCACATTTTCATGTATACTGTAATCATGTGTTGTTGTAAAGCCATGACTTTTCACCCATAAAACCTTGAATACTTGAACCAACTTATGTACACGACACAATTGTCTAGTTTTGTTTCCGTATACAGAAATAGGCTTATAGCTCTACTGAAGCATTTAGAACGCTTTCGAACAGCCCTACTTTGCTCACATGTTAAAGGCCGCAAGGGAGTGGCTAGCAACCTAGTTCCGGAGTTGCGTATGCCTGACTGATTAACGATGAAAAACATGGGGGAAAGAAATATGCTAGCGGAAACACAGTATTTATGCAATCCAGACCCGCGGGAGTTTGAGTGGAATCTTCGAGAGTGTGCGCAGACCAAGCAAAGCTGCATTGGTTGTAATATTGTGATTAGATAGGAGAATAGTAGCTGCTTTTCTAGTACCCTCATGTCGGACACAACGGATTTGGTGCGTTGGATTATGGTGTAAATATCAGTTCGTATCATGAGAGCCATATTACGATAATGTATCCCATACTTCGAAAACCTTGATGACATCGTGGTTAGTTAAATGCATTTGTTGAAAATTCCAATGAGTGGCATTCCCAATGTCCAATGATGAGATTTCAGCTGGTAACCAATGGATAATGTTGATGAATTTTAGCCATATAATTTGTTCAGCAATCGATCAGCCTGCGCAATTAATTCCAAAACTCACCAAGATCACCCAATTCCACACCTGTGAAATTATTGGAGAAATATCAAGTCAAAGTTGTGGTTAGAATATAAAAGTGCGTCATAAAGTGCATATGCGAATGGGTTAAAGCTTAAAGAAATCGACGTCACTATCTCCGTTTATCGCATGATGGATTTTACTCAGTGTGTAGTGAGCGAAATAAAATCGTTCATTCGAAATTATCGTATGAAACATGAATTACTCGAATGCACACTCATCTACTTCGAATCCGTAATTTAGCAAACTCACCATCCATGAGATCTGTGGTTACGGAAAAGCCCATAATAGATCAAGTACAACATCAAAATATCATTAAATTTGAAAATATTTGTCCTACAAACGTATTTATTAACAGTCATTTCTGATATAATAATTTAAACAAAAGTGTTTACAAATGGAACTGGCTTTGCAGAGCCCACATTTTTGATCACCTGATAAGGATTGTTCAACACAAAACCCCAGTTGTATAAATTTGGCACGATATATGATAAACAACAAGAGATTCACAATGTAATCCAGGTCGAAACGCAACATATCGGTTCACAAAAATTTACCCTTGATGTGCGGAGTGTAGAGTGTTTGAATGTGCTCTGATATTTGTCATGAAAACCAGTGATATCAGCATGCACATTTGGTAGAAAATAGTTTAGCTTTATGCTAAGTTGGCAAATCAATTAACTGTTACAGACGGTTGGGATTATTGCCATGGTTGAACTAAAGCAAATAATTAGGGACATACACCATGCATCTCGATAACTAATCGTGACAATTGTTACTACAAAACCTGGCAGAAAAATGGCGGAATATATAATTTATGGGTAATAAAAATTAACAACAACTTGAGGGGTTGTTTGCTATTGCTTGAAGATCAAATCCAAAGCAGTTTTCAACGCATCTTTAATTTTTATTCAACCACTAGCATGGTGGTCACTACTACGCTGTACTTCAAGTGCGCTAAAGTGTCAAAAATATGAGAATTCAACTGAGTAAACAATGTAATGTGTTGCTCAAATCCCGCGCACATACAAAGCATAATCATTTACTGAATGTTTACCGTCATCACGTGGAGACCGTAAGATTAATTTCAATGAGTCTTGTAATTGTAGAACAGACTGACTTTGTTCAACTGTGAAATGCATAACCTAATAAAATTCTAATTACGAAGCAATTGAATTAAATTATGTTCGAGCTTTCCAATGGTATACTGAAAGTATGTATGAGGCGAGAACATGCCTTCCAATTACCGATTAACTTGGCTGCGTAAATGCGCCCGATTAACATTTTCACTTGATCATATTCGGTCGGGACATTGAGATGAATAGTGTGTAAGGAGTACCTGCACAATTCGAAATTTCCTCGGAAATGCCAGACAACCATTGATGCTAGGTTTATCACTGTGCATCTATAATTGTGATAACCCGACGTGGATTCTTACATAATTTGCTTGTTGAACTTGCTTTCTATTTTAACGAAATTAATAACATTGGAATGATATTCCATAATGTAAACTTCACGATAAATGTGTCACAGTTAAATCGGTCGATATTTTATGATGCCGTGTTCTGCATCAATAGCGTACTTAAATTGACTTCATTAAAAAATTTTTAGAACGTTCAACGAAGTTAATTTTTAAGGCATTTTTTAGTAAAGCTCAGAAAAATCAACGCACGTCATATGGATTTACTCTTCCAATAACCAAACGACAAAATGCTGATTGTTTAGTTTTTTGTTAACTTCAATATTATAACGTCATATACTACTTATTAATAAAATCTTACTTAAAACAAAAACCTAACATGACTTACACACTGTTGATCAACAATGGAGAAAGCATCACGATATATAATATTACTTTATATAACACTTTTAATGACTCGATAGCAAACCAGAACCACTGTTTGTATGAAACGTGTAACAACCGTGTTTTACTGGACCCGAAGAACTACCGATCTTGACATATTTCCCGTTCGCATGTTGTACATGCCTGTTCACTTCTACCGTGGTACAGATTTTAGTTACTATGATATACCTTTATTATCGTGTACGTTATTTCCTACCTTTGTTGGAATTTATTTTATTATTTGGTCTAATACAAACGCACATCAAAATCTATGTATCCTTTTTAATAGTTGCAGTGCCTTAGATCGGTGGTCCCAACTTAGTAAATTTAATCTTTTATCCGTTATTGATCGCGCTACAATTCTATGAAATTGCTTCGGGAAGGAAAAAAACAACACCCAAATGAGTAATCATTAAAAGCTTATTTTAGTCAAAGTTATTCGAACTAATGCTGAAGTGATTTCAAAAGCTGGTCTACAGAGCGTGTTCACCCTACAAAGACAGCGCCGCCTACAGTGGCTTGACCAAGTCTACAGAATGGAAAATGGTCGTATTCCGAAAGATCTACTCTATGGTGAGTAGCAATCAATAAGTCAGCTATTTGGCAAACCGCACTTGCGTTACAACGATGTTTACAAAAAAGATATGAAAGCTCATGGCATTGACCTCGCGAGATGGGACGAATGTGCTCTTGAGGGCTCACGTTGGAGGCATTGTTTAGAGCGTAGTCTGCAAGCTGGGGAGGAGTAGATACAGCTCTTAACTGCTGAACGCACATCACGCCGCCGTCGGGCAACTGACGCCCATCTCCCGAGTTCTGCTTATCGTTGCAAGCACTGTGGGTCGGTCGTTCCTCCCGATTCGGAATGTTTAATCATTCTGAAAGCTGTGGAACATGAAAACATCATACGAGTGTGATGTACATCCATGGTCGACATCGACCTAAGGAAGCCAACAACAACCAAATATTCAAAGTCATTTGGAGCGACATTTTCATCATAAAAAACCTCGACAACTTATTCAAAACTCACGACTTCTTTTCCTTTTCGAACCTGTATTATGTAACAAGAAAGATTACAATTTACTGTCGGGTTATAAGAAACACGATTAGATACATTCGTAATAAAGGATACACGGAGTCGCACACTCACTTTCAGTAATTGAAACTGTTAAAGATGAAAATTATTAGAACGAATCAATTAACGCTTCGAATAAATTTTAGCAACCTCGTGAATTCATGCCACGTAAGCTTACTTGTCAAAAGCAGACATACCACGAAAACGTGTAATGTGTTCATGTTTTGAACGTGCAAACACACCGGTTTAGCCTTGCAGTTAGATCGAGTTGGGTTTTATACATATCAAGACAACATGTTTTTGCATGTTAAAAGAAAGGTGTGACCGAAAGTAAACATGCGCAGAATCATTGCGCTTTATTTTATTGCAAACAAGTGTGAGCAGCAAGTGAATAAGATGCATTTTTCAAAAACCACGGTTTAATTTAATTTAAAAACAGGCGAAAAATGAAGTTGATTAGCGGTTGTAACAAGTGAACAAAATATCAAATGTTTTCAAAGCGCCGCATCAGATTCTCAAACTACGAGCACAAAAACCAACCCATGATCACAACGAAGAAGGTAAACAACACCACAACTTGAATCCTTAATGTCTTGGATTAGTTATAAATTTGCCCGTGGTGAAACTTTATCCAAATATGGTGTCGTTTCAATAGTTCAATAGTTCAACATTCAAGATTCAAGAATTTATGGTCACAAAAAGCACATAGCTTCACAATTAGCATATCATAGTAAATATGCGTTCAATAAGAGGTATAAAAAAACAATTATACGATGTCAATGGAGTCAAGTAATATGCATACCCTGAGTCAATACACAGGCATCGTCAAATCGTTATGTAACAAATAAGTGTCCAAGGTTCGAGTGAATGTTTGGATACAGGGAGAGGTGATAATTGCTTCGGAAAGGGCATTCCACAGGAAACAGACACGTACCGAATAGAAATATCGGCGACAATTAGTACGGGAATGGGGAATTTGTAGTGCTGCTGAGTGGCTACGTGTAATTCCTGATTCACGGTATTTGAACAAATGTTTGAGTGGATGATCTGGAGTATTCAATATTTTGTAAGTAATGATAACGTCACTTCGAAATCTACGTTGAAGGGGAGTGGGGAGCTTTAGCTTTTTCAACTTTTCCTCGTATGTAAGGTCTCGAAAAACACGCACGAGTTTAGTTGCACGATGATATATCCTGTCAAGCAAGAATATATCTTTTTTCATCCACGGAGTCCATGCTTGCGATGCGTGTTCCATTGTGGGAATTAAGTAGGTCTTCATGATTCTTGGCAACGTTACGGGTGTAAAGGTTCTGAAGATCCGTCGAAGCATACCTAGAAGCTTTGAAGCACGCTTGTAAATGACCTCACAATGCACGCTGTTCTTTAGGCTGCCACATATCCAGACTCCAAGATCCTTCTCCTATTCGGTCCAGCTCAAAATCGTCTGCCCAAAGTGATATTCGTACTGAAAGGGCTTACCGATTTGCAGTAACTTGCACTTTTGAAAATTGAACGGCAGTTTATTTCTAACTGACCATTCGTGTAGTGAATCTAAATCACTTTGCAGTTTTACGCAGTCTGCAGTTGATTTTATTCGCATCCAAAGTTTAACATCATCCGCAAAAAGAACTACCTTGCATGAGAGCGTCTCAGGTAAATCATTGATGTAAACTAGGAAAAGCACTGGACAGATAACGAACCTTGCGGTACACCACTGGAGGTATTAATGGCTCGTGATTGTACCCCGTTAACTCGAACGGTTGCCTTGCGCCCAATGAGGTAGCTTTCGAACCATACGAGTAGCTGTTCGCCAATACCAATCTGTTTCAGCTTTTGTAGCAACAGGAAGTGATCAAATCTGTCGAAAGCTTCCGACATATCCAGATAGCACGCGTGTACACTGTCTCCTGCGTCAACCGCTTGAGTTCAATCGTTCAATACCGTCAGCAAGTTTGTCAAGCATGTGCGAGCTTTACGAAACTCATGCTGGGCGACAGATAGTATATTTTGTGATTCTAAGTGATAAACTATATTTTCCGTCACTATGCGCTCCATCACTTTGGATATCACGTGAAGTACGGTGACAGGACGGTAGTTTGCGGGATCTGAACGGATAGCACCCTTATAAATCGGTGAAATTACCCCTGTCTTCCACACTGTTGTAACCACTCCTTCGGTTAGGGAATGTTGGAACAATTGGCATAGTGGTTCACACAGCTGCTGGTCACAGGATTTTAGTAGTGCTGGTGTTATTCCATCGGCTCCAGAAGATTTACTAGGGTTCAGTCGACACAAGTGTCTTCGTATAATCGCTGGATTAATCTCAATATCATTCAGTTGTTGAGATACAATCGATGTCAGTAAATTCACATTCGCCCTAACCGTTATCGGGCTAAACACATTTGCATAAAATTGAGCGACAGTATCATCCGTTTCCTTTGCTGTGACTGTTACTCCATTCTCAGAAATAGCAGGAAACACCCCTGGTTTCACACTGGACCGAGCATTGACAATCCGATAGAGAAGTTTAGGGTTTTCTTCCATTTTCAAAGACAGAGAGCCATGGTAATATTGCTTGGCCTCTTTAACGAGGGCATTCACTTTGTTATGAATTTTAGAAAATTGCTGTCAAGAGGCATCAGTTCTGCTTTTTCGGTGTTCAGTCTAAGCAAAGTTTCGTTTCCCGAGCCATTTTTTTGTGCGACTGCGAAGCTTAAATCGGAAGTCACTTGCCCGTCGTTCATCAACAAATTGCGAATTATGATCTATGTTTGACTGAAGTATTTTCGTGAGCTCACTGCATTGTGTTTCGGTGTTGTGCTGATCAAGTTCTTGCCAATTTACTAGCCCAAGCGATCCACGTAGACCCGCGTAGTCGATCTTTCTGAATTGTTTGGCGGACGCACAAACTCGTCTTGCACTGCAAACAAACTCAAAGGCGAGCACCAGATGATCACTCCGACCGAGGGGCGCAATGTACTCAACACTCTCAACTGCTGTTTTCTCGGAAGTAAAGATTAGATCCAAAATGGATGGAAACTCTGATCCTCTTCTATGAGTAAAGTCAAACACATGATTATGCAGCGGAATCATGTCGATCACCTCACGAAATTTGTGATCAAATGTGTGTAGAGGGTGATCGGATCTGGCAAAGAGATGAGGAAGATTGAAGTCCCCGATGAGTAGTAATTGCGAGCTACGTTTCTCTCCGGCGTAATTTAGCGCTTGTAATAACCTGTCATTTTGAGTATCATTCGAGGCTGGAGGGCGATATATGATTCCAAGAATGCAATCGTCCTGTGATACATTCGTGAGACTGCACCAGAGGGTATCTTCGAAATCAAGGTTTGGATCGTGAATTTTCATGCACTGAAGCCGTTCGTGACAGTATAAAGCCACACCACCACCTTTTCTTGGGCGATCGTTCCGTATTAGCACCATGTTGGGGATTGAGAGTTCACTTTCAGTCATACAGGATTGAAACCAGGTTTCATTAATGCAACGATGTCTGGCGTGTATCGTTTGCACAGATCGGTCAGTTCAGTCAATTTGTTCAACAAACTTTGAGCATTGGTATAGATGCATTTAAGTGAGTTTTTAAAATGTAACACCGAGTCAGTATTTGTATTTATTGGTCCGACGACGTCGACGTCGGACCGAGATCGTTTTTTGAAGCAATTTGAAGTAATTTCGCGGGCGAATTTGCACCAGTCTCGGATAATTGCGTAATTAAAGGCTCCAGGTGGACCTCAACAGCGGCTTTTGAGTTGCACAGTCTAACGTTTTCAGGTAACCTGTTTCTGTTCACTTTTAGCTTGCTTCGAACATCATCCGCCATGCTACTTGAAAGAAACGTAACCTTAAGTGGATTTGCCCCTTTCCCGTGATAGTTCGGCGAACGAGGTATTCTGCATGTGTCGACAACTACAGAATTTTGGAAACCGATATTTTCGGCTATAAATGACCATTGTTTACGGTCGTGCTCTTTGTTTTCGAAGCCCGTTGTGGTGCCCGAATTTTCTGGAACGTCAAGCAGAATAATACTCCTTGGTGCTGTTTGATCCCACCTATTCGGTGCTTTTGACCTTTCCCACCAAGGAACGTCAGCATATATACGGTTGGGTAGGTCACTTTGCGTTCGGAGCAAATACGAATTTAGTAGGACATTTTCCATGTCCTTTTCGTTGGCGAAAGTGATTTTTAGAAGACGTGGTTTATCTTGATTCGGGGATTTCGGATGACGAGTTATTCGAGTTACCGACACGGGGTGTATACTATCTAGGCCGATTCGATTACAAACGACGAACCAGTTTTCACGGTCATGCTTTTGCCTTTCTTGAAAGAGCGTCACCTCTGACTCAGGAATATTGGTGCATATTACACTTAAATTTTTTATGCGTTTTATCGAATTTTCTGCTCCCTGTGATATGGAACCGTTTTGCTTTGAACTTCCTCTTTTGCCTG